>JADBJO010015339.1:0-44083 GCA_016801955.1 Conus betulinus
TTTGGCAGATCTGTTGTAGTTTACAGCAGCATTAAGTTGCCCTCCTGATAGGATCCATGAAGGAGCATGATAGCTGCTGCTTGCCAGCACCATGTCCTCAGACCAATGTGAGTGGCCACCGTCATTGCTGTTGTTGCTAGAGTGTGACTCTGGTTGACCTTTTGCTCTTGATAGAGTGTGGACATGTGGGGTTAAAAAAAAAAAAAAAAAAAAAAAAAAAAAGGAAAAAAAAAAAGCGTTTAAAACAGAGTGTGTTGGATTGGTACAGAATTTCACACTTACCACATGGGCAGACTGATGTCTGTAAATCAGTATGCTGGTTAATTCAAGTTCATTTGTTTTTTCTCTCTACTACTGCTTGACACTATGCTACCTTGAGCCAACTGTTACTGGCCTAAGGGGAAGACATCTGACACAATCCATTATCATTACCAATATGGTGACAATGTCATGGAATGTAGGAACCTGTTCATAACACGATACTAAATGCGTAATAAAAGATGAATCTGTCAGCACTAGTCACACAGTAACTGCATGGTGGCCATGTCACTGAAGAATGAAACATTTTGTACCACTACAAGTACTAGGCTATTTCTTTCAAATGTGATACACAAAATCCTTTTTCAGTTACATCACACCATGAACATGGGGATACACATGCACATGTATGCATGCAAACCTCTTCTGTTCAATATATAACAACCAAAATCATCATGCTGATTGTTCTTCAGCCTTCTTCAGGTGAACTCTTGTGAAATGATGATGATTATTTACATCAGGTGGCAAAAAAAGGAAGCAAAAATAAAATGAGCATGCACACACACACACACACACACACACACACACATACTACATACTCATACATGCATACATACATGAACATACACACATGCGAACACACACACACACACACACACACACACACACACACCAAAAGAACTTTGATGGATGGCCACTTTAATTCACCTGATTCAAGCGAAATCCAAATGCTTTTGGGCAATACCAAATGCCATGTTCAGTCTGTGCGCAATGTTTAGGTGAAGTAGCGTGTTAACTCATACCAGTTTATCAGCTTATCAATATGCATTAAACTGCTAGGAACAGAAGCAATTTGAACAGAGCTGCCTTCCTCATAGAGGAGCTACAGTTCACCGAGTAGTTTGAATAATTAGTTTGCATTCATGTTCTTTTATCTTACCTCCTTCAAAAGCAGAAATGCAGTCTTAAATAAAATAAATGTTAGAGTCTGTACAACATCAAAAGTCCACAACTGCAGATAGTTATGTGAAATTTTTATTCCATTTACACATAACCATTTTGCAATAATCACACAAGATTGTTGGCCTTTCAGTAAAATAATGTTTGTGACATTACATTTTAAATTATGTATCCTTCCATTTCTGCTGATCAGCCCCAACTGGTCAGGCAGGATAAGCTCATTAGCCTGTAAACTTTTATTGTTTAGATGATTAAGAAACACATGCAAAGGCGTGTGTGCGTACACACACACACACACACACACACACACACACACTGACCCACACCTTTTCTTTTAGTTCTTCCGTTTGTAACTTTTTTTTTAAGTTGTTGAAGGACCTACCACTGATCGTACTACCAGTGCTGCTAGCTGGGGTCGTTGCAGTGGTGGTGGTAGTGGTGGTGGTGGTGCTGACAGTTGTGGTGATGGTCGTTGCGTTGGGATCACTTGATACTGATGGTCCTAAAGTTGAATCTGAAGCAGCAGCAGGCGGTGTTTGAAGCTGGTGGGCTAGTCGTATTTGAGGACGATGCAGGTGTGGTTGCAGAAGAAGCCAAACCAAAACAGACACAAAATAAACAAGCGCGTATGGTACAAAGCGCTGCAGGATGTTCACGTTTGTTCATGTTGACCGCCATGATGTCAACTATTTCAGGATCCCGGGAGACGACTAAGGGTCGTTTTTGCTTCCATGCAAAAGATTTCATGGTTAACGTTCAATAAAAAACACAAACTACCGTTTCAATTTTTTTTTTAATCATTATTTTTCTTGTATGTTATCATGTTAAATTCATGTTTTATTTACATAATAATGGATATTACATTTAGTTGAGGTTAATATCGATTGCACTATTGGCACGGCTGCTGGTCAGCGGAGGCAGAAGAAAACTAGGTTCACGAGACAGCACTTCATTCTCTTTGACAATTTCCACAACTCCAATTTTTATATTTTGTGAACAGTGATCACAAAACGGATATTCTGATCGGATTATAACGATATAAGTGAGTGAAATATGATTTGTCAGGAAGTGAGCGAGCGCGAGGAATAGCACTTATAAACAAGTAGTGGCTATTCGCACCAATTTTCTCTTCTCTCCGTTACATTAATTGCGTGAAGAGTGATTGGCCCCCTGTTTTGGAGGACAGAGAATGGTTGAGTTTTACGTCATCACAGCAAAAGCTTTTAGGGACAAGTTCTTTCGCAGTAGTCTTGGAAATTATACTGACAAATTTCATCCCTGTTTCCGGGGATTTCAGATACTAGTGCCAGACAAAATAACTTCAGTTCCAATCGCCTGATCATGTTTTATATTTACAAAAACAAAAACAAAAACAAAAAAAAACGAATAAATGAGAAAAAAAAAAACCTTCTATGGTCCTCAGGGGAAAAGTCTCGGAAGTTTTTTTGAGGACAATAGCAGTTGTTTTGTTTTGTTTTTGTTTTTTTGTTTTGTTTTTGTTTTTGTTTTTTATCAAACATGATTGGGCAAAATAAAAGAAACGAGACCCCTTCATTCAGGCTTCAAACACGCTAAGTGTTAGTGAAATCTGGAGTAGGTTCAAGTCTCTAATCCATTCGCTCATGGATGAACATATTCCCATAAAAACTGTTCGAACAGATCTACCATAAACCCTGGATTAACCATCACATCAAATCAATGAGAAAAAAAAAAACTTGCCAGGAAATTTAAGAAGAGCAAAACCTCATCTGACCCCTCAGTAAGACGACAATACCTACAGATGAAGAGCAAAGTACAGCATGAACAGCGGCGGGCCTACTAGACTTTTATCAACAATATTATCGACTCTCCAAAAAGCAACGACGAGCAGTTGAGGGGAAAACAACCATAAACGATTCTGGAGCTACATAAAATCTCCCAGAAGCGACAGTATAGGAGTGTCTCCGTTACAAGATCATGGAAGCTTGTATGCATCCCTGAAAGAAAAGGCCAACATTTTAAACCACCAATACAAGTCGGTCTTCACAAGAGAAAACGACAGCAGCATCCCAATACCATCGAGAACACCCTCCCGTGCAATGGCTGAGATAACGATCTATGAGGAAGGGGTAGGCAAGTTGCTGAAGAACATCAACCCATATAAAGCAGCAGGACCAGATGAAATCCCAACAAAAAGATCGCGTCCCTGCTTTCTACCATTTTCACTAAATCATTGGCAGATGGATGTGTACCGGACGACTGGGAAAAGGGGCGAACGTGATGGCAACATGCAAGAAGGGCAACCGTAATTCTGCTGCCCAACTACAGGCTGGTCTCCCTCACCAGCATCTGCTGTAAGATGCAGGAACACATCATCGCAAGCAACATCATGTGTCAACTGAAACCAACATGAAATTCTTGTTGACTCCCAGCATGGGTTTAGAGCCAAAAGGAGAGTGAGAAACCTAACTGATGACACTATTCCACGACATCGCCAAAAACCAGGACAGTAAACAACAGACAGATATGGTAATCCTGGATTTTTCCAAAGCCTTTGACAAGGTCCCTCACAAACGCTTCATCCGTAAGCTGGATCAGTATGGTGTATGAGGATCGGCACTGGACTGGATCAAAGCCTATCTTTCCAACCGCTCCCAGATCGTCGTAGTTGACGGCGAAAAATCTGAGCCAGCACTTGTCATCAGCAGAGTCCCACAGGGAAGAGTTCTATGACTTATTTCTTATTTTCATCAACGACCTGCCTCAGAACATCAAGACCAATATCAGATTGTTCGCTGATGACTGTATAGTCTATTCCACCATAAAGACTATCCAAGACTGCAAGATGTTCCAACGAGATCTTAACACACTGACCGATTGGGTGCAGCGCTGGGGGATGGAATTTCACCCCGAAAACTGTAATGTCCTCACCTGTTCAACATCAACAAACCCCATCAACTTCAACTGCAAATTAAAAGGACACACTCACGATCACGCCGACAGCTCGAAATATCTTGGCGTCGACATAAGAAGTGCCTCAACTGGAAAGATCATGTAACAAGAATCACCAACAAGGCCAGCAGCATGGCAGAAATCTGAAGACGTCCAACAAAACCAACAAAACCAATGCTTACCTAACCCTTGTACGCCCACGCCTGGAGTATTGCTCATCAGTTTGGAGCCCATACAAAGTAGGCCAAAAGGAAAAGACTGAAATGGTGCAAAGAAGAGCAGCACGTTATGTATGCATTGACTATGGTTGGACCAGCAGTGTAACATCCATGCTGCAGAACTAGGATGGGAACCCCTTGAATCACGGGTGAAACAGGCAGAGGCTAACATTCCTGTACAAGATCGTTCATGGCACTGTTGATATACTTCCAGACAAATTCCTCAAGAAAGGATCCACCAAAACAAGATCAAATCACTAACACAAATTTTGCTCACCTCGGCACCTCCTCCGACCCATACAAGTTCAGTTTCTTCCCGTCAACCATTCCCGCCTGGAGCACCCTTCCTGCAACAGCAGCAGAGACTTCCTCCTTAGTATCATTCAAGAGGGAGCTCAACAAAATCCCAGCTTAGGCTCTTCCCCAACTAGCCTCGCAGTAAATGAAGGATAGAATTGGGCCGGTCCAGGTACTGACATGGGGGTCGCTACGATTGCGGATAAGCCTCGCCAGATACCAGGTTAGGCTAGTTGGGTTCCCTCTTTCTTTCTTTCTTTTTTTCTTTTTTTTTTTTTTTTTTTTTTTTTTTTTTTTTTCCCTGCCACAGCACGCTGCCCCGGAGCTGAACTCAGGGGTATGCGGTGAGGCTGATGAGTTCAACTTTAGATCCTCTGCTATCTTTTTGTTGTCCTGGTACATCTATTTCCTTTTCATCTTACGCGTCTGCGCACACACGTCAATAATAGTCAATAATGACGGCGACCTTCCAAACTGAAGAATGAAGAATTGAAGACCGAACTGAAGCTCTTTTGTCTGTCACTAGTTTCTGAAATCCCAGGAAATAGGGGTGAATTTGTCAGTTTTAATCATTACAGGTGACTGAAAAGCCTGAAATAACATGGTCAAATCACAGTGTACCTCATTGAGTGAGAGATATCATTATCATTGTCAGAGAATTTAATCACCCAGAAACAGGTTGGGTAGAGGAGGTTTGCTCTGAGCGACAGGGCCATCCGACATGAAACTGTTGTGGCTGTGTTCATAGTTATGTTTGTAATTTGCATGGGTACGTGAATAGTTTGGCTAATGTTTTGTGGGAACGGGAATAATTTGGTGGATGTTTCGTTGGAACTTGAATAGTTTGGCGGATGTTTCAGGGGAACATAAATTGTTGGTGGATGTTTTTGGGGAACACAAATAGTTTGGGGGATTTTTCATAGGAACATGAATAGTTTGGTGGATGTTTCAGGGAACCGTAAAATTGTTTGGTGGATTTTTTTGTGGAACATAAATAATTTGGTGGATGTTTCAGGGGAACATGATGTTCCAAATTGTTTGGTGGATGTTTTGTGAGAACATGAATAGTTTGACAGATGTTACATGGGAACATGAATAGTTTGGCAGACGTTTCGTGGGAACGTGAAGAGTTTGGGGGATGTTTCATGGGGAAGGTGAATAGTTTTGCAGATGTTGTGTGGGAACGTGAAGAGTTTGGTGGATGTTTCACAGGAACATGAAAAGTTTGACAGATATTTCAGGGGAATATAAGTTGCCTGGCAGATGTTTCATGGGAACGTGAATAATTTGGCAGATGTTTAACGGGAACGTGAATAGTTTGGCATATGTTTCATGGAACATGCATTTTTTGACGGATGTTTCATGAGAAGGTGAACAGTTTGGTGGATGTTTCATGAGAAGGTGAACAGTTTGTGGACGTTTCATGAGAAGGTGAACAGTTTGGTGGATGCTTCATGGGAACATGAAAAGTGTGGCAGATGTTTCAGGGGAACATGAAGAGTTTGGCAGATATTTCAGGGGAACATAAATAGTTTGGAGGATGTTCCACGGGAAATGAATAATTTGGTGGATGTTTCAAGAGAATGTGAATAGTTAGGCAGATGCTTCAGGGGAACGTAAATAGTTTGGCAGATGTTTCAGGGAACGTAAAAAGTTTGGCAGATGGTTCAGGGGAACGTAAATGGCTTGGTGAATGTGTCATGGGAACGTGATTAGTTTGACAAATGTTTCATGGGAACGTGATGAATTTTGCAGATGTTTCATGGGAACATGAACAGTTTGGCGGATGTTCACGAGAACATGAATAGCTGGCAGATGTTTTATGGCAACATGAATAGTTGACAGATGATTCATGGGAACATGAAAAGTTGGCAGATGTTTAATGGCAACATGAATAGTTGACAGATGATTCATGGGAACATGAAAAGTTGGCAGATGGTTCATGGGAACATGAAAAGTTGGCAGATGTTTTATGGAAACGTGAATAGTTGACAGATGATTCATGGGAACATGAAAGTTGGCAGATGGTTCATGGGAACATGAAAAGTTGGCAGATGTTTTATGGCAACATGAATAGTTGACAGATGATTCATGGGAACATGAAAAGTTGGCAGATGGTTCATGGCAACGTGAATAGTTTTGACAGATGTTTCATGGGAACATGACCAGTTGGCAGTTGTTTAATGGGAACGTGAACAGTTGGCAGATATTCCAGTGGACTTGTTTTAATATGTGACGTGTTCTAAGTTTATGAATAATTTATTTCCAATTTTCCGTATGTAGTGTTTATGATGAGCCTGTAAGATCACAAATGAATTTCCATGTGGATTAATAAAGTATCGATGAATTGAATTGAATTGAAATGTTTGTCATCCCTCCTATAAATAAGGGCAGGTATGTTTGAATCGGCGTACATGTCTTCAATAAATTCGGGATGTAATGTGTGAAAGACATTATGTGTCCTCAATAAGTAGGGTGAGGCAATGTATGAAAGGCCTTATGATTCTTTAATAAATAGGTAGAGGTAATGTGTGAATAGGCTAATGAGTCACTTCCGTAGACAGGAGGAGATAAAGCGTGAAGAGCCATATGAGTCTTACCCTTTAGATTAGTCTCAAAATGAGGTGGCTGAGGGCAGAAAATGAAGCAAAATTTAAAAAGAAACGGGATTAGTTACTGCCACAGATACAAACAGATTACAGGACAAAACACAATGCATTTCGACCTCTTGGGTCTTTTTAACATCATCACAACAACAACAAAATTAAAACGGGGGAAAGGAAGAAGAAGAAGAAGAAAAGAAGAAAGAAGAAGAGAGAGAGAGAGAGAGAGAGAGAGAGAGAGAGAGAGAGAGAGAGAGAGAGAGAGAGAGAGAGAGAGAGAGAGAGACAGACAGACAGACAGACAGACAGACAGACAGACAGACAGAGACAGAAGAGACAAGTTTCAAGAAACGAGCAATAGGACTATATAACAAAATAACTAGCTAATCTAAATATTGAAAGGTTGAAAAGATTAAACTGATCCCAAAATAACTTAATCTTAGAAACAGGCAAAATGCATTCTACGACTTCCGGAGGTAGGAAAGTTTTCATAGAAGCGCATTTTACCTGTATATGCTCAATTGTCAGTACTGCAGATCAGGCACACTTAATGACTTTACGGTACTTTGTCGTTAAACCATTTAACAAAAGGCTGCACGACAAGGTAACAATTGATCTACTTGCACATGGAGCATTCAATAATGAAAAATACTTTGTCCCCAGAGAGAAAAAAACGTCGTATCGTTTCATTAACTACTATGTTACACATTTCTGCTGAAGATGAATTGCAAGGCAGTTCAATGGCATTCAAAGTGTTTCTCGCCCCATTTTTTTGCAAGATGGTCAACATATTCATTGTAATAAATTCGACAATAGGATGGTATCCAACAAAAGTAACACTGGAGCATTTCAGCTGACTGCAGTGAATTTTTTTTTTCAAAGATAACGTCATTCTTGTAATTAAATGATGAAACAAGGGATTGCAATACTGTTTTTAGAATCTACACAAAATAGAACATTTAAAAGATTCAGTGGAGATCAATCAAATATGACAGAGCCATAAGAATAGCTATTAGTTCTGTAAAAATCGAAATGTCTGTGCCAAGATGATATGACTTTTCAACATTCAAAGATGGAATAACAAAGCCAGATCCCGCATGATTATCTTCTCGCACAGAACCGTCAGTATAAACCTTAAGATGATCAGAATAAGTTTCAGATACATATGTTTTAATTGTTGTACTTAAAATGTTTGGACTGTCATCTTGTTGTATATCTGCGAAATCAAAGTCAAAACTACCTTTCGTTAATTCCCATGGAGGCATAGGCGTGACATTTATCATGGGGGCATCACAGTCTGTAACAAGGAGATTTGATGATCTAACTTCTTGGTCTGTAACTTATTTTCATTCCTTGCTTCCTTTGAATAGTCAGTATCAGATCTTATGTTTATCTCTGCTTGAAGTGAATTTTTAACGTGTTTGCTCTTATTACATACTCTGCTGATGTCAGCTTTCTCATTTTATCAAGAGGTAAAACACCAGCCATTGCATACGATTTCGTTGTGCTCGTATGAAGAGGGACACCTAAAGCCAGTTTTTATGGCTTTGCAATCTCAACTTCATAATTTGTTTAGGAACGTCTTTGGAGCAGAAAAAGATACCTCATGACCATACATTAATCTAGATCTAACAAGTGAAATCGCAAGATGGACAAAAGTTTTCGGGTCCTGACCCCAAGTTTGGTTACTTACTATCTTTAAAAAAAAAAAAAAAAAAAAAAAAAAAAAAAATCACGCTTTTCATTGCTTTTAATAACATGTTGTCAAAGTGTTTTTTTTTTTTCAGTGTAATTTTGGCGTAAGATAAAGCCCCCAAAATTTTACTTCAGTTTTGTAAGTAATATCCTGACTATCAATTTGAAATTTAGGTAGCTTTACAGAATCAGCACCATTGTTTAAAAGAAACCATGCTATTTTTTTTTTTTTTTTTTTTTGCGCTGAAAAATTCTAAATTATTAATCATCATATATTCGTTCAGTTTTCAAGCTCTGTCTGATATAAGCTGTTTGTATTACTAATAAAGCGTAATCCAGTCTTTTTCCTCAAAGGGAAACGTTCATTCGCATTGCTACATTGTCGGCATACTGTACTACATTAATGGATTTGGACAGACACTTTGGTAAATCATACAATATGATGTTAAAAAGCAAAGAAGTGATTATAGATACCTGAAGAATACCCCATGTTAAAATTCGCCTCGAAGAAGACAAAGTATTCCCTATTTTTGTGTAATTTCTCTCCCTGTCAGGAAAAAATAATTGATATACTGATAAATACTGCCACTTAACCCACTATTTTTAAGTTTAAAAAGTAGTCTCGCGTGCTATATAAGGTAATAAGCTTTCTGAATGTTAAGGAAAAAAAAAAAACGCTAACACACTTTTACCTTTGGTAAATTATTGCTTTATTTGGGTGGTAAGTTTAGTTAAATGATCTATCGTAGGCCTAGGCCTGCCTTTCCTAAATCCAGCCTGATTGACGGGAGTGATTTGCTTCTTCTCACAAAAAATATGATAATCTCGTTAATTTTTTCCCCCATACTTTTTTCCAACATGTGATGTGAGGGATAACGGTCTGTAACTTGAAGCCTCTGACCCGCGGTTTAGTGGTTTAAATATAGGCGGTATGACTTCCTGTTTCCCAACATTTAAGATAAAAATTGTGTTGAATTAAGTGCTATTTCTTTGGAAAAATTTTAATGGCTGTCCATGCTGTAGGAAATACCATCAAAACCCTACAGCAGCTCTTTTATTTGTAAAGGACTCAATGGCATCTTCCAGTTCATTAAAAGAAATAAGGGAATTTATAAAATGTTCATTATCCGGAAGAGGATCTCTGTACTTCTCCTTTCGTTCATTGTTTTTTTTTTTTTCTCATATTAAGCTGGGTTGGTGTTAATCTTTCACAACTACACATTTTTTTTAAAAGCTGTTGTTAGGTAGGCACTCAAGGTCTCAAAACTTAGCGGATGTGGTGTAGCGTATATGGATTTGTCCGCACGCAGTGACGCCTCCTTGACTTGGCTTGATTCAACGTTTGAGGCCCTTTTGGGCCTGTTCGTTGGTCCTAGTTTTACTGGCTTAAGTTTTCACATGCGTGGGAATATACATGTCCCCAACTTAAGTCAGACACTCAGGCTCGTAAACTGTCTTTAGTTGTTTCCAGTGTTGGTCCAAAAGATTTTTGAAAGCATTCAGCGAAGGGGCTCAGATAACCGTGTCTGGCAAACTTCCAGCAGGAGACCACTCTGTGGGAAAAAAAATTGATCTGATATTTATTCTTGATCTCTGCTTCTGCTGTTTCAGAGAATTTCCCCTAAGATCGGTGCTAGTAGCTAATTTGAAGACAGGAGCTCTTACTTTGTAGTAGCCGTTCAGATATTTAAAGACTTCAGTGATATCGCCTCTGAGACGTCTGTGTTCTAGGCTTGGTAGATTTAGTACCTTTAGTCTCTCTGAGTAAGGTCTGTCTTTCAAATGACTGTTGAGTCTGGTTGCTCGGCGCTGCGCATCCTCTATTTCTCTGCAAAGCGTTTTCTGGTATGGCTGCCAGACACAATACCCATACTCTAACAGTGGACGCACAAGTCTTTTGAACAGCTGGCTGTTCCTTGATGAAACTTAAACTGAAACTTCATCACAACAGATTTTGGCAAATACATCAACAAATGTTTCGGCCTTTTCCCAGGGGGCTGGGAAGCTCTTATCCTTTACTTTGATTGGACTACAAAGATGCACGCAAAGTGTGGAAAAAAAAAAAAAGAAGAGATTTTAAAAAAACGGTTTCTGTCTCGTTCTTCATTTGTACTGTAAACTGTCCACCTGAATGTCGTCCTTTTCTTTGTACACTAAACTGTCCATCTGAATCTCGTCCTTTTCTTGTGCATTAAACTGTCCATCCGGGGAATTTGGGTCAGTTCCGATCAGTTCGTCTCTATTCCGGTTGAAAGTTACAGAAAAGCATGGATTTGGTTACACCGAAAAAAAAAAAAAAACATCCTCGTGCATGCGTCGGTCATTAGTATATCACCCACCAACACCATCTTCGATTGAAGTTAAGATTCGGAGCCTGCAATATATCACAAACGCACCGCGAAATTCCATATCCTGTAAGTGTCATCTGCGGATGCTGCTCTAGTTACCAGCACCAGAGTTTAGGGGCACATGGATAAGTACTTGTTTTTAAGTTTCAGTTCCAGGAATGTTATGTGCTAATGTAGTGCAGCTCCATTCGACCTCTCCAAAGACACTCGCTCACCTTCAAACACAGTTTCACCCAGTCTCAGTTATCTTTCCCGCAGAGATAAAAGTGAGTTTAGTTTAAAGAAAGTATTCTGAACCATGAAAAACAATGATGATAGATGATAATGAAATAGACGAGGATTCCATATCGCCATACTTGTTATCTATAATTGTTATCATTAGTGTAATTAGAGTAACTATTTAATCATTTCATAGACTGTTATCATTTTAATCATTTTGTAGATTGTTATTGTTAGTATTATACTATTCCTTAGATTTTAACATGGTATCTTTCCCATTTTTGTAGGTCATTCTTTTATTAGTAGTATTTATTTAGTATTTTTGACACTGTTCTTTTTCTTCTTTTTTTTCCTCATTAGTATTATGCTTGCTGTTACTGTTATCATGGTATGAATATTCCATATGGCAGATAACAAATATGCTGTGAGACTGGAGTAGTGATCTTGCCACCCACACAACTCGGAGCCTGCAATATATCACAAACGCACCGCGAAATTCCATATCCTGTGTCATCTGCGGATGCACGTGTTACCAGCACCAGGGGCACATGGATAACTGCAAAGTGTAGTTGAAGAAATTGGCAGAATTTATTAATAGTGTTTCGATCAGGAAAAAGGCCTAGTACAGGCCTACTAGTTCCTGAACCTGATATGGTACTTGTGGTAATCCTATTTCAGTGCAACATTTGTTGAGAGAATGTTCTGTCTTAACTCCAGTTTATAAAGAAAATTCTATTGATATCAACGTCCAAGATATCAGTCAAATATTGTCCAGCCCTTCTATCATAAAACATTGCTACTATTATCGCACAATCTGAAATTGCCAAGCTGCTTTGATGCGTGTTTATGTTTACCACTAATTCAAAAAATTATTGTTTGTTATTTTTTATCTTTGAGGTTAAGCTTTGTAGTTGGAGATGACGTTTTTAAATTATTTTTCGTCTAATATCATCAATGGTGAACAGACGTTAAATAAACCACTGACTAACCTGATATGATAATATGATACTATTAATAGTATTATAAACATAATTATTGTTGTTGTTATTATTTTAATCTATCTCTTCTTCACCATCCTCTTTCCTCTTCTTTTCAAGTCTGTTTGATAATTTGAGTATTCCACATACGCCACACTTTAACCCAGGTCAAAGAGATAAGTGACAGTTTGTTCATTCTTTGTTTCCATTGTTTTGACCTTTTTGCTACGTGTGCCATGCAATAGTGACGGCAACTCAGTTGACCCATTCATGATGAGCCATTCTGTGGTGATGGCAACGTTGCTGTACTCCCTGGACATGCCATGCCTCCATCACAGCACAACTAAAAAATAAAGATACCCTGTTCTCTCGTCTAAGGGATGCAGCTGCCCTGAATATTTAAAACAGGGTTCTAACCACTGAAAGGGTAAGTTTATATGCACTAGCAATGACCTTTGTGACCCCAAAGTAGTCCGAACTAAGAGATCCATCTGGCACTTGGAATTGCTGCAAAAGGCACATGTGGAATTCCTGCCCCGCCAACGTATGGGGCAGAAGAAGAAATGACATAGGTGTTAGAGAACTGGTTCAGCAAAGCAGTTTCAGAGGAAGAGGGGGGTAAAGGGGTACAAGTTTATCAAAACGAATCTGAGCTTGATTTACTTGTTCTGTGTATTTGATAGTTTTATATGTTGTATCATCTATAGCCAAAACAGAGAAAGTGTGTACGGTGTGCAATGATTTATTTTCCTTTTTAACAGATTTTTTTTTTTCACTTGGATTACGCATGTATCAAATACCTCAGGCTTTCTCTGCATCAATTCAATTTTTAAAGTAAGAGCGAAATTTTATGTCCCTTTTCTTCCTCATTTGCTGTTATCATACAAACCAAACGAACATAAACAAGATTGTGTTCTCCTACATTTTATTTATGTTGTTTCCGTAACTATAGTGTTGCTATAGTGTTGCTATTGTACCCAAATGTATTTAAGTCTATGCTCATTACAAAGTTTGTGTTTTACCCTTTCCGTTGATATGTAACAGTTGCTTGTTAGGTTTATATTAGGGGACATAAAATGAAATTTAAAAAGAGTGAAAATTGCATGTCTGCAATGGTTGTAAGTATGTGTGGTGCACATGTCTGCAGGGAAGTGACATTGCTCTGGTGCGCCCATCATGAAAGTACTAAATGTTTGTTCTGCCTGAAGACCCAGTAAATCAAAACGCTTTGTGTATGTATATAGTTAGTTTGTTCCTTTGTTTAGCAGTTCAGTAAATTCTTTTTTCTTTTTATACTCTGAATCATGTTTAACAGCTGCCAAAAAAACACTAGTTGGTCTTCACATTTCTGTGTCTCTGATTTGCATCACAGGAACCATTTTGATTATCATGCAACGGAAAATTTGGGAGCACAGTGATGACATCAACAGATAGGCAGAGTGGGGCAGGAAGGGTATGACGGAAAGGAAGGAGACAGAGGTGGAGGGGGAAGGGAGAGGGCAAGTGTACCAGGGATCTGCCACCCATTCATCTACAGACACTGTCTGCCTGTCTGTCTGTCTGTCTCTCTCTCTCTCTCTCCCTCTCCGCCTCCCCCTCTCCGCCTCCCTCTCTCTGGCTGTCTCTCTCTCTCTGGCTGTCTCTCTCTCTCTCTTGCTGTCTGCCATTTTTTTTTTCTCCAGTCGGTCCCACCAGCCACATTCCCACTCTTCTCTTATCTCATTTGATGTTTGAAAAGGATTTCATTGCCATTGATCATTGTCATATTGCTCATTGTCACTTGCATTGTGTTCGCATTGTCACATGCACGGTTCAAAAGGAGCCTTGTCTATACAGCTGTGTGTGTGTGTGTGTGTGTGTGTGTGTGTGTGTGTGTGTGTGTGTGATATTCTTATTTTCTGAATCTTTTCTATTTGCTCTGTTGCAGAGTGATTTTTTCTGCTGGAGAACAAAGTGGCGTGAAGAGTGAAGATGCCTTTATGTGATACACAAGCTCACTGTGACCATGTCATGTTGAATCAAGATATGGTGGGAGTGAAACGTAAACACAAGGAAGATGTAAGCCATGCCATGGACTTTGATCAGGTGAGTGTCAAGTGGAAATAAAATGTGCCATGGATCTCAATTACGTGAGAGTCAAGTGTAAAGTTAGCCTTGCCATGGATCCTGATCAGGTGAGGGTCAAGTAGAAGATTAACCTTGTAATGGATGTAGCTCAGGTGAAGGTCAAGTGTAACGTTAACCTTGCCATGGATCTTTTGATCAGGTGAGGATCAAGTTTAGCATTAACAGTGCTGTGGATCTTACTTGCCATGGTTCTTGATCTGATGAGGGTCAAGTATAAGGTTAACTCGGGTGAGTGTCAAGCATAAGGTTAAGTTAACATTGCCAGGGATATAACTCAGGTGAGGATCAAGTATAAGGTTAACTTTGCCAGGGATATAACTCAGGTGAGGATCAAGTATAAGGTTAACTTTGCCATGGATGTGACTCAGGTGAGGGTCAAGTATTTATAGGTTAACTTTGCCATGGATATGACTGAGGTGAGGGTCAAGTGCTAGCATATACACATACACACACATGCTTTTATGCCCATGTACTCAGGCATACATACATACATACATACACATGCTTTTTGGCCATGTACACAGGCATACATACATGTATACATACATATACACACATATGCTTTTATGCCCATGTACACAGGCATGCATACATGCATGCACACACATGCTTTTACACCCATGTACACAGGCATAGTACGCACACATAATATATGAATGCACACATACACACATGCATGCATCTAACTGCAAGAGCAGACCCACACAAGCATGCACACACTCTCACTCTCTCTTTTTTTCTTTCTCTTTTTCTCTCTTTCTCTCTCTCTCTCTCTCTCTCTCTCACACACACACACACACACACACACACACACACACACACACACACACACACACACACACACACACACACACACACACACACACACACACACAAAATAACGTAAGGCAAGAAGGAACAAGAGCATGGGACAGCAAAAGGTGTAGGTTTGAGAGATGACTCGATGGAAGAGACAGAATGAGAGCTGCAGAGAGAGAAAGCTAAGTTTGTTTCATACAGAGGGTTCTTGAAAAGATAGTGCTGTCTCATGAAAACAAAACAACACTCTTTTTGATTAACATCTTCACTTTGACCACACCCCCTTGTCCCCCCTCACCCCACTTGTCCGAGAGCTCGCCTCCTTCCTTTACACCTGCATCTAAGTGGCATACTGAAATGCTGTGGTTTAGGATTGTTGAATGCCAAATGGCTGTGTACAGTCAGGAATGGCTTAAAGCAGAATGAATCTCTAATTCAGTGATATTCAGTGCTATTTGACAGGAATGAGCAGTGTTGTCAGGAATGGCTTGAAGCTGAAGGAATCTCTTATTCAGTTACATTCAGTGCTGTTTGACAGGAACGACTACTGTTCATGTATTACAATGGCCATTGTGTGTGACACAGGAGCCGTTGACAATCAAGCGTCAATGCAGAGAGATGTGCCCAGATGCCGAAGGGGACAACGGCGTTGTGCTGAGTCACACGGATCATCAGCAGTTCATGACACCGTCACAGGCCTCGTCCCTGTCGCCGGCCATATCCACCCCCCTTGGTCCGGTCTGTCCATCTGCGCTTCTCTCTTCATTGCTTCTGTCTCATACCCTTCCCCCTCACCACCACTCCTATCCCCCTGAGCCCCTCCCCACCTCTTGAGTCTGGTCAATGAGCGTGGTCAGTCTGTTGTGCCTCACCTTCTTTTCAGTTATATATTGTTAAAGGGAAACCCATCTTCCTTTTTGTCATTAGTCTGATGTTGAACTGTGTTTGTTTATACACTGGTCTCCATGGCGATGCCAAAGCTCACCTGTATTTGGGAAGTTTTGTGATAATAACTTGCTCTGTTTTGTCTCTGTCTTTGAATGCCTTTTTGGTTTGGGTGTTGTTGTTGTTGTTGTTGTTGTTTCGTCTTTCATAACAGTCATTAACATTTTTGTTGTGTGTTGTTGTTGTTTCCCTTAGCAGACCATTCTTGTGTCTTGCTCTGGAAACCTTTTTACACGTTTCCCCCTCAGATCGTTATTCATGATGTTCTTTTCTGGAGATTCAGCTGTCAAACTTGTACACACTGGCTAGGATGGAAACTAGTTGTCTATGCTCCAGCATCGGATCGTCCATATGGCTTTTTACAAATGTATTTTGCGTGGCAATTAATTGTTTTTCATTGATTTTTTTTTTTTAATTATACATTTGAGATGACAAAATGAAGGGAAATGCCTAGTGTTTTTACCATCTCCTCGCCTTGAGCACATCAGTTGTTTTGCTGACATATCATGAAGTGTTTTTGTTGTGCATTGTTTCTTCAGAATACAGTCTTTTTCAGGATGTGTCCATTTTTCTCTGAGTCTTTTAGCCCTGGGGAAGCCCTTTGTGGTCAGTTGGACTATAATGGGAAAATTATCATTGTAAGCTAGTGTGATATGATGATGAAATACGCCTGGCTATGGACATAGGTCTTCTTTTTCATTGTTTGGTTGGTCGCTTTGTTTAAATTGTCTACGGCTGATCCGAACATGGTGAAGGGAGGGAGATGTAGAGAATGGCAAGAGAAAATGTCACTGTCTGGTTAGTTTGTGATTTCATGTTCATGACTTCAGAATGCTCTATGCTATTCATCATTGAAATACATTCAGTTTTGTCACCATTTGTGTATTGTTATCACTTTATCTCTCCTTTGACCGATGCGAGTTCATAGATGGTTTCACACTCAGTCCGTTTACAATCTCTCTTGCCTGATGTTTGTGTGGTTCATTCAGTCCATTTACAATCTCTCTTGCCTGATGTTTGTGTGGTTTACTTAGTCCGTTTACAATCTCTCTTGCCTGATGTTTGTGTGGTTCACTCAGTCCACTCAATCTCTCTAGCCTGATGTTTGTGTGGTTCACTCAATCCACTTACAATCTCTCTAGCCTGATGTTTGTGTGGTTCACTCAATCCACTTATAATATCTGTAGTCTTGTGTGTGTGTGGTCCACTCAGTCCACTTACAATCTCTGTGGTCTGATGTTTGTGTAGTTCACTTAGTCTATCTCACAATCTCTGTAGTCTGATGTTTGTGTGGTTCACTCAGTCTACCTCACAATCTCTGTAGTCTGATGTTTGTGTAGTTCACTTAGTCTACCTCACAATCTCTGTAGTCTGATGTTTGTGTGGTTCACTCAGTCTACCTCACAATCTCTCTAGCCTGATGTTTGTGTTGTTCACTCAATCCACTTACAATCTCTCTAGCCTGATGTTTGTGTGGGTTCACTCAATCCACTTATAATATCTGTAGTCTTGTGTGTGTGTGTGGTTCACTCAGTCCACTTACAATCTCTGTAGTTCACTCAGTCCACTTATAATCTTTGTAGTCTGATGTTTGTGTGGTTCACTCAGTCCACTTACAATCTCTGTAGCCTGATATGTGTGTGGTTCACTCAGTCCACTTACAATCTCAGTAGTCTGATGTTTGTGTGGTTCACTCAGTCCACCTCACAATCTCTGTAGTCTGATGTATGTGTGGTTCACTCAGTCCACTTACATCTCTGTAGTCTGATATGTGTGTAGTTCACTCAGTCCACTTACAATCTCTGTAGTCTGATATGTGTGTAGTTCACTCAGTCCACTTACAATCTCTTTAGTCTGATGTGTGTGTGGTTCACTCAGTCCACTTACAATCTCTGTAGTCTGATGTGTGTGGTTCACTCAGTCCACCTCACAATCTTTGTAGTCTGATGTGTGTGTGGTTCACTCAGTCCACCTCACAATCTCAGTAGTCTGATGTGTGTGTGTGTGGTTCACTCAGTCCACCTCATAATCTCAGTAGTCTGATGTGTGCGTGGTTCACTCAGTCCAACTTACAATCTCTGTAGTCTGATGGTTGTGTGGTTCACTCAGTCTACCTCACAATCTCTGTAGTCTGATGTTTGTGTAGTTCACTTAGTCTACCTCACAATCTCTGAAGTCTGATATGTGTGTGGTTCACTCAGTCCAACTACAATCTCTGTAGTCTGATGGTTGTGTGGTTCACTCAGTCTACCTCACAATCTCTGAAGTCTGATATGTGTGTGGTTCACTCAGTCCACCTCACAGTCTCTGTAGTCTGATATGTGTGTGGTTCACTCAGTCCACCTCACAATCTCTGTAGTCTGATGTGTGTGTGGTTCACTCAGTCCACTTCACAATCTCTGTAATCTGATATGTGTGTGGTTCACTCAGTCCACTTCACAATCTCTGTAATCTGATGGTTGTGTGTGTGGGGGGGCTGTGCTGTCTCTTGCAGGGAGGGGATTACCAGGTCTACGGCTGCATGAAGGATGTGATAGGACATGGAGCTCCAGGGGACTTCACTCCAGTGACTTTGACTCCCCCACACCACCCAGATCCTCATGCCTCTGTGATGGATGGCTGTAAGCAGGTCGGTATGTCTGGGCTGGGATTACAGATCTGAAGATCATTTCTTTTTCTTTGTGCATGATGTGTGTGTGTGTGTGTATGTATGTGTGTGTGTGTGTGTGTGTGTGTGTGTGTGTGTGTGTGTGTGTGTGTTTGTGCAGTGATAATTATTTCCTAAAAATTAGAGGGTCAAACTTGGTACCAAAAACTTGCTTTCCCAATTTTCAGGGGTCGCACAAATATTTAGGGGGTCACCATTTATAACTGTTAGAAAATGTAAACACACACACACACACACACACACACACACACACACACACACACACACACATGTGCTCTCACTGGTTCACGCACAAAATGCATAGAGAAAAGAGACAGAAATACATAGAGGTGAGGTGCTTATAATAAAGTTAATAAAACATTCCAGTCTATGCTAAGTATTATTTATTCATATTCGTGTTCCTATGTTTTTAAAGTGTTATCAACTAACATGAGTAAATGTGAGCACCTGTTCTATCAGGATTTTAACAGTGAAACTTGATTTGTGGGATGTCCTCTTCGATTATCATCACAGAATTTCCACTACGCGAGCCATTTCCTTCAATGATGAAATGTTTTTATTGTATGACCAAATTCCAATCGCCCTGCAATGATCATCGGAAAGCCTGGTGGAACCTGCTACGAAACTGTAGACTGGCCATTCTTGCTCTGTGAGCAACACATTCATATGTCCAGAACGGAGCCATTTTAATTATCCGAACTGGTCCTGTTAGATAGATCATTCGACTTGTGTTCCATTCATTGGATATCACCCACGGGCCACAGATGAACTGTCGGATTTTAATTTTGAAAAGCCTAAATTCCTACGGTTTTCCATGCTTTTCCACCCACCTAACTGAATCATGTGATCTTGTGGTCCAGTCATAGACTGGATAGGCCTAATCTATATTGACAACTCTTGTTGGTTTTCAGTAGAGAGAGTTCTTAGGCGGAAGTCATTCATTGATTCAGAACATTCTAAATCGTCGGGGAAATTTACGTTTTCAACTTTCATCTTGATGGATAGGACGAAAGCCGTTTTGCATGATGCGCTGCTCAGTTGTAATGCGTACAGGAGAAAATCAGTGCATCATGGTAAATTTTGGTACGTTTTTGTGACGCATTGGCCTGAATTTTGTGCGTAAGAATTATCACTGGTGTGTGTGTTTTGTGTGTGTGTGTGTGTGTGTGTGTGTGTGTGTGTGTGTGTGTGTGTGTGTGTGTGTATGAGGGGGGGTGGGGGGTGTACCTGAAGACACTACAGGTGTGGAACACTGACCTGTGTTTTATGTGGCATACTGTGATGCAGTGCGATGTGACACTTTGTGTGATGTGACACTCTGTGTTGCAGTGTGGTATGACTGTATGATGTGACCCACTGTATGATGTGATACACTGTATGATGTGATACACTGTATGATGTGACACTCTGTGATGCAGTGTGATATGACTGCATAATGTGACTGTGTGATGCGACACTGTGTGATGTGACACACTGTGATGCAATGAAATGAGTGCATGATGTGACACACTGTGTGAAGTGACACTGTGTGATGTGACACACTGTGTGTTGTGACACACTGTGTGATGTGACACACTGTGCAGAGTGAAAAGAGGAGAAAGTGGGGAGGGTGTGCGGTGGATGGATAGAGAGACCTACTGCCCTCTGTGTGATGTGACACACTGTGTGATGTGACACACTGTGTGATGTGACACATTGTCATGTGACTTACTGATGTGACATGACGTGGTGTGCAGAGTGAAGGAGGAAGGGGGGGGAGGGTGTGCGGTGGATGGACATGGATGGAGAGACCTACTGCCCTCTGTGTGATGTGACACTCTGTGTGATGTGACTCTGTGATGTAACACATACTGATGTGATGTGATGTAGTGTACAGAGCGAAGAAGAATGGGGGAGGGTGTGTGGTGGATGGACATGGACAGAGAGACTTACTGCCCTATGTGTGATGTGACACTGTATGATGTGACACACTGTGATATGACACATACTGATGTGACATGATGTGGTATGAAGAGTGAAGGAGGAAGGGGGGAGGGTGTGCGGTGGATGGATGGAGAAGCCTACTACTGCCCTATGTGTGATGTGACACTGTGTGATGTGACACACTGTGATATGACACATACTGATGTGACATGATGTGGTGTGCAGAGTGAAGGAGGAAGGGGGGAGGGTGTGCGGTGGATGGACATGGATGGAGAGACCTACTGCCCTCTGATGTCCAGCATGGATGTGGAAACAGCCATGATCAACGCCACTCCCCTCCACTGATGCTGTTCCCCCCCCTCTTCCCCCACTGTCCCCCCCCCCCCACCATCACACAGGTCAGTCAGGTGTGGATATGCTGGTCATTGGTGTGTCAGGAGAGGAGGCCAAAGGGGAGGTTGGGAGGGCAGACTGCATGAGGTGTGGGCGTGAAGATGTATGTGTCTATCATGTGCATTTTTGTGAATGTTTCATTCAGTCTTCCTGGAAAAGGAAAAGTGTGTGTAGGTGGTCCATTGATCAGCTGTGTTGTGTCTGGGGAATCTTGGGATTGGCAACATCAGGTACCCAGACATGTAGGTTGAAATCATTATTCTCTCTTCATCTACCTCAATTTTTCTGATGTAATGTGGTTAAAGGGAAAAAAAAAGTTAAATGTCATGAGAACAAATTGTTTGTGGATTTCCCTATCATTTTATTAAGCATGAGGGCAAAAATGATAAGAACACTGTCGTGATAGTTAGCAGAAGCTGTTCAGTCAGGAACGAACAAGTGTTTCCATAAATCACTTCCTGATAAGGTAAGCGTCCGCCATGAGTAGCAGCAACAGGGAATGTGCAACACAGAGAGAGAGAAAGCCCAATGAAGTACTTGCCAGAGAAATCATGTCCATGCCTTCAAATGCTTTAGTGAAAGGCTTGAGCAGAATCACTGGAAACTGGAATGGCCGGCCACACTGAATGGTGATTGACTGGCAGGGTCTCTTTGGATCCAGAAGCAGCTGATGTCGGTTCTTTTGTGCCATGTGAATCAACGTTAAACTCTGTGTCCAGCAAGGAAAAAAACAGAATTTCTCACAATGCGTTTAACTCTTGGTTGATAGCTCACAGTATGTTTTGCATTATGTCCACAGCCCACGATGTGTGTTACAATTTGTCGACATCCTACAATGTGTACAGCCAACAATGACTTTTACGCTATGTTGACAGCCCACAATGAGTTTTACACTATGTTGACAGCCTACAATGACTTTTACGCTGTTGACAGCCCACAATGAGTTTTACACTGTGTTGACAGCCCACAATGAGTTTTACATTGTGTTGACAGCCCACAATGAGTTTTACACTGTGTTGACAGCCCACAATGAGTTTTACACTGTGTTGACAGCCCACAATGAATTTTACACTGTGTTGACAGCCTACAATGAGTTTTACACTATGTTGACAGCCTACAATGACTTTTACGCTATGTTGACAGCCGACAATTAGTTTAATGATATGTTGACAGCCCACAATGAATTTTACACTATGTTGACAGCCCACAATGGTTTTATGCTTTGTTGACAGTCCACAATGAGTTTTATGCTATGCTGACAGCCCACAATGAATTTTACACTATGTTAATAGTCCACCATAAGTGTTGCGCTATGTTGACAGCCCACAATGTGTTTTACAGCATGTTGACAGTCCACAACCACATGACTACTGCAAGAGAAAAACGCAAGGCCTCGGTGTCCTCCCTTCCCACATTAGCCACGTTCAATTGCCCCTACTGCCCACGAGTGTGTGCCTCGAGAATCGGTCTCTCCAGCCACACTCGTGCCCATGGGAGAAAGTCATCTGCACAGTGACATTATCGAAATCGATAGTCTACCACCACCACCACGACAGTCCACAATGTGTTTTACAGTATTGTACAGCCCACAATGTGTCTAACAGTATGTTGACAGTCCACGATGTGTTTTACAGTGTTGTACAGCCCACAATGTGTTTTACAGTATGTTGACAGCCCACAATGTGTTTCACAGTATGTTGACAGTCTACAATGTGTTTTACAGTATTTTGACTTCCCACATTCTATTTTCCATTGACCCTGTGAGCAGGAAGGTGGTGGTGAAAGCTGAGCTTGCCTGGACACCTATCTCATGTATGCTGGGACCCGTCGGCCAGTAACCTTTCGGCTGCGTTACTCACAAGCTGTCGTCAGATCAGGCAGTTCACCACGTGAAGATGATCATGGCAACATTGGTTTATTGGAAACTGCAGTACAAAGGATTACTATGAAACTACGTACAGAACACACTGATTTTTTGTCTTACATGGAACAGCAAAACGAAATTTATACATTATCATTTGGGAATGGTAATCTATATGTGTACGTGTGTGTATGTGTTTGCACATGTGATGTGGAGCATATGTGTGTATTTGGTATGTGCATGTGTGTGTTTGGTGTGTGTGTGTGTGTGTGTGTAAAAACTAATGTGATCTCTTGGCCACACTGACTTTATTATGTTGTGTGGGTGATGGAGAGCATTTTCCTCCTTGCCTTAAAAGTTGATATAACAGTCAAAGTGGGGGGAATATACGTGCCTGATTCCATGTATTCGTTTTCTCTTCACATGTAAAGAACATGCATCATAAAGAATGTCCCCTGATAGACATTTCAAAACATGACATCAGAAACCAAAGACAAAAAACAAAAAAAAGAATTAATTTGAATTTTATTGCTTGTAAAACATGTCTGGAGGTTCACTGGATCATAGAGAATGCAGAGACAGAAATTATGAAATCATGAAAGCTTCAAGGGGGGGGGGGGGGGGGGGGGGCTGCAAACACCAAACCCTGCAGAAAAACCCCTTGAGGATAGGTCAGAGGTTAGGGAGAGACACGACATTCTGAGCTTCCAGGTGCTCCACTTTTAGCATAGCATGTGCGATGTCGTTGACAAAGCTACACTGTGTCATGAAATGCTATGCTTAAAAAACACCAGTAAATTTGATTCGTCCTTACACAGACTTAGTGGCAGTTTTTAAACAGTACTGAGACAGTGCAGATGTTTTAGACTGTAGACTTATTTCAATGAAGTATGGCCAGGCTAGGTGAGGCTACAAGTGAGCACAAATTTTTCTGTCTTAACAGAATATTTCCATTGACCATTTTGATTTTGGCTAGGTCAGGTTGAAACCACCATGCCATTAACCAGCGAGTTTTCATATGCCGCCATCATCTTGTGATACAGTGCTATATTTACATTTAGGATGCCATGTTATGGAAAAGTGATTGCCCGTTCTTCTTTTTCATTGTCCTGAATGTTGCTTATCTTGCCTGAAGAAGACCTAAAGAGGTAGAAACACATCGTGTTTTGTCTTGTAATTTGTTTGTTCCTGTTTATGGTGGATTTACTTCAAATTCCTTTAGAATTTGTTACATTAAAAATGTCGTAGTGCTACATTTTGCGGGTTGAGGCCTTGGCAGCACTGAGCATCACACAGGATCAACAGGCTGCCCCCTCCACATTCCTCTCCTCTATTGGGTGGGTGGGGAGGGGGAGGGCGGTGTTATAAAGGAATGTAGGATCACTTCATGAAAGATGGTGGATTTTCTGCGTTTCACATCTCTCTGCATTTTTTGATCGGATTGTTGACATGACAAGTGAAGAAGGAACTAACAAATAACAGACCCTAGAGATCTTCTGTAGAACCTGTGGAGAGGTGCATGTGTGAAGATGGATTGTGTACGAAGCGTTGTGGAGAAATGCATCATAGCAGTTGGTGGATGAAGTGTGAAGACAGACTGTGTACACAGCAGTGTGGAGGGAACACATCACACTCCTATGATGTGTGCAGACAGATTGTGCATGGAGTGTGTGTTCCGTTCTGTCAGAGGCATGTATGTGTGTATGTACGGTCACAGTCAGTTCATCAGACCTTGCTGTTACTGGCCTGGCTTTTAATGGTGCTCCCTGTTCCTCAGTGTGGCCTTCAAGCTGTGTGGACACTGTGTATAACCTTGACCCCACACCGCTCTAATGGGTCAGTGGGTTGGACAGTGAGTCCATCCTGCGCTAACCTGCCCCTCAGTGTCTCTTGCAGCCTTTACAGCTGTGTGTGAGAGATGCTAGGATGTTCTGCGTACCTACTTATTTTAAATCGTTTCAGTTTTTAGATGTGACATTGATCCAGATGAATGAAGGCAGTGTTTTCATGAATGTTGATCTGTTGATTCTCACATGTTTGTAGATCTGTTCATTTGCACATGTTTGTAGATCTGTTGATTTGCACATGTTTGTAGATCTGTTCATTCGCACATGTTTATAGATCTGGTGATTCACAGATTTTTGCTGATCTGTTTATTCTCACATTTTTCTTGATTACTTTCACTTTTTTTTTTTTTTTGTTGTCAGTTAAGTCACAAGTTTTTGTTCTGTTTGCCCTCACTTGTTTATGGCAGGGGACTGTACTTGTGTTGTACTTCCATGGGCAAAGCGTGTATGTGCTCGTCACTTCCTCTTTTTCCTCACTCTCCTTGACTGATGTTTTGATTTCTTTTTGTCTTTCTTTGCTTTGTCTTTTTTTTTTCTTTTGTGGACCATTCTCCAGTTTTGGATCTAGAAACTCTTACACATGTTTCCTGTCATAGCAGTTGTTGACATGCCAGCTATATTTTTATGATAATCTGGTAGTTAAATTGTGAAGGTTGACCACAGTGTAAAAGTTGACCACATTGGGACAGTTGACCACAGTGGGGAAGTTGACCACAGTGAAAAAGGTGACCACAGTGTGACAGTTTGCCACAGTGGGGGAAGTTGGCCACAGTGGGGGGAAATTGACCACCACAGTGGGGGAAGTTAACCACAGTGGGGGAAGTTGACCACAGTGGGGGAAGCTGACCACCACAGTGGGGGAAGTTGACCACCACAGTGGGGAAGTTCACCACCACAGTGGGGGAAGTTGACCACCACAGTTGGGGAATTGACTACAGTGGGGACATTGACCACAGTGGGGAAGTTGACCACGGTGTGGAAGTTGACCACAGTGGGAGAAGTTGACCACCACAGTGGGGAAAGTTGGCCAAAGTGGGGAAATTGGCCACAGTGGATAAATAGAATTTGTGTTCAGAATGGTCATTTTTACTAATTTGACTATCAACCACCGTCACAGCAACAAAGATTATCATCAACACCACCGTCATTACTTTCAATCTAACACTTGATAAGCATTGACATGACTCATTTTCATACAGACGAAAATCTTGCGTGTTTTGAAAATTAGATACATTATGATCTTTTTCAAGGGTACTGTGCATTTAAAAGGTTGGTGCTAATTTTTCTTGGTGTACATTGGACTACTAAAAGTGACATGGTGTGGGAGGTGGAGAGTTAAAGAGTTTAGGTCGTACAAGACCAGTAGCACCTGCAAAGGGTGAGACTGTCAAGCCTCTGTGACATGTATGGATCATGTTTTCCTAAGGAGTGGGTATCCATACCTTTGTCTGGTAAAGTTTGTAATGTATGGATTGTGAGAGAGTGGCATTGACCATGAAAGATCATGACGTACAGGTCTTGAAAGACTCCTGTTGCTAGAAATATACTGTTCAAAAAAAGAAACGCAACAAGTGGCCGTGCGATAAACACGTGCTGGTGGGCTAAAATCTAGTGCTGTAAACTTTCGACTGTCGACGGATTTGCAGACGGGAAATTCACGTGCAAAGCACAGAATACAATGCTGACAACACCTCAATAGCAGGGTATAAAAAGGGTTTGGCTCCATTGAAAAATGAAACCAGAAACGAAAGGAAAGAATGCCAAATCTGAACAGCCAACAACGAGAAAATGCGATAGGCCGGTTGCAGGCCGGGCAGAGTCAAGCAGCTGTTGCCAGACATTTCAATGTGTCCAGAAGCACCATCAGTAAGCTTTGGAACCGGCTTGGAACGACGGGGTCAACAGCAGATCGACCTCGTTCAGGACGGCCAAGGTGCACAACCCGAGCCCAAGATCGCTACATCACGCTCCGCCATGTTCGGGATCGTTTCCTGTCTGCCTCCTCTACAGCCCAGGCCATCCCTGGCCACAGACGTGTAAGCGGGCAAACCGTACGCAATCGTCTACATGCTGTTGGAAGGAGGGCTCGAAGACCTGTCCGAGGACCGTTATGACTCAGCGTCATCGCCAGGCACGACTTCAATGGTGCATGCAACATCTTCCCTGGGCTGTTCATCGTGAATAGAGACAGGTTTCATTCAGCAACGAATCACATTTCCTGCTGCAACGCCATGACCGGAGGAGGAGGGTCTATCGCAGAACGAATGAACGCTATGCACAGAACTGTGTTGATCAGGCACCTCCCCATGGTGGTGGGAGGGTAATGATATGGGGAGCCATCAATTTCAGTGGCAGAAGCCCCCTAGTACTGGTCCAGGGACGACTTAATGCTCAGCGCTACATTGCAGAAATCCTCCCGCCTCACGTTCTTCCACTCCTGGCTGCTCCTGGTTCCATATTTCATGCATGACAATGCTCGGCCATACTCAGCCCGCTTAACACGACATTTCCTGGCTGGCTGCCAACAACGTCAATCTCCTTCTTTGGCCCTCTATGTCACCGGATTTAAACCCAATAGAGCACATTTGGGATGAGTTGGATCGCCGAGTCCGTGCCCGAGTTAATGCCCCTACAAATGAACGAGAGTTGTTCCAGGCTCTTCAGGAGGAGTGGGACACCATTCCACTGCGCGTCATCCGCAGTCTGCTGCGATCCCTGCCCAGGCGACTTCAAGGTGTGATTGCTGCACAGGGAGGACACACACGCTACTGACGTTCGAAAGGTGTGAGCTCTTCTGTAATGACTTTTTGGCACTGTTTTTTTTTCAACGCAAAATCAGATAAGCCATTATGTTTCAATCATCTCTACTTTAAAGGTGTTTTGCAGTTGCGTTTCTTTTTTTGAACAGTATAGATCACCTGACTGAATATAGCTTTTCACTCAGAAAAGCAAACATTAAGTGATGGAAATTGCATAAGTATTCCAAGGAATATTTTTGATACTTCAAGAGAGAGATGTTTTTTTTGTTGTTGTCTCTGGGTCATTTTGATCCAGGAAGGACAACAAAGGTCAAAGTGCCTGAAGGTTGACCCAGCCCCTGTCCTGTTTTCTGATGGTAGTTTCCATGGCCTGCTTGCTAGTGATGGCATATGATGCCATTTCCATGGTGCTTTGACGTCAGCGTGACTGCCATATAGACACATAACTCAAGCATCAGTGCTGAGGTGAATGTTTTCAAGGTGTTATGGTGTTGATGTGAATGTCTTCTTCATGCTGCAGTATTAAGGTAAATGTCTTCATCATGCTGCAGTATTAAGGTAAATGTCTTCATCATGCTGCAGTGTTGATGTGGATGTCTTCATCGTGCTGCAGTGTTGATGTGAATTCTTCATCGTTCTGCAGTATTGATGTGAATGTCTTCATCGTTCTGCAGTGTTGATGTGAATGTCTTCGTCGTGCTGCAGCGTTGATGTGAATGTCTTCATCATGCTGCAGTGTTGATGTGAATGTCTTCATCGTTCTGCAGTGTTGATGTGAATGTCTTCATCGTTCTGCAGTGTTGATGTGAATGTCTTCGTCGTGCTGCAGCGTTGATGTGAATGTCTTCATCATGCTGCAGTGTTGATGTGAATGTCTTCATCATACTGCAGTCAGTGTTGATGTGAATGCCTTTTTTATGCTGCAGTGTTGATGTGAATGTCTTCATCATGCTACAGTGTTGTTCTTCTTCTTTGCGAACGCCATGGTCTACACGGTCAGTCCAGTCCTTGTGATGAACAGTGCCGTTTTCTCTCAGCTCTTGTAGACTGCCGTAGAGCTTTGTCACCAGAGCTGTCTCTGTTGGCCACACCTCTCTCCTTGGCTGTTCATGTAATGGGCATTTTTGGAGCACATGCTGCAGTGTGGATGTGAATGCCTTTATCATGCTGTAGTGTTGATGTGAATGTCTTCATCATGCTGCAGTGTTGATGTAAATGTCTTCATCATGCTGCAGTGTTGATGTAAATGTCTTCATCATGTGTTAATGTTGATGTGAATGTCAGAAACGTTTGTTCGATCCTTTTTTCTTTTAATGGCATAGTTGGTAGTAGACAGCAAGTTGTTTTCAGGTGGAGTGTTTGGCTGTTTTGCGAACAACAGCATTGTTATGGGTGGGTGACGGCAGCAATTTGTTGGAAGGAAGTACACACATGGTCAAGCCAGTAAGTTGGTCAATGTGTGCATGCTAGGAGGCCATTTTTTCTGAATGATTATGGTTTTTAAATGATTGCAAATCTTTTAGAGTTTTTTTGTTTGTTTTTGTTTGTTTTTTTAAACAAAATTTAGTTCGGAGCTGATTAATCCCTAGTTGTGGCATTTTGCTATTCATTTTTAGAGTGGAATCCTGTGTCATCATTTGTTATCAGTGTAGGACTTAACAAACGGAAGTTGTATATATATACATAGATACCTCATCACAGACGATGGATGTAATTTAAAAAAGAATCTATGATATCAACTGGAAATCTTTTGATCCCTGGATATTGTATTACTTTGTCACATTGTTGTAATAATCATAGAAAGGAAACATGTATAGAAAGGAAACTTGTACTGAGAATTAGTTTCATTATACACTCCAGTTGGTATTAAAAGATCCTTTACCTGCATACGCTTTGTTTTGGGTGATGTCGCCAGAGTATGTATTTTTGTATCAGTTTTCATCGTAGAAATTTTTTGCTGTAGTAAACAACAGTCTGACCCTGAAATCAATTTTTCTCCATCTAACATACACATTACAAAGATTTTTTTTTTCTTTTTAAAGAAAGCATTTACCTAGAGAATGGGTAGCCAGGAATAGCACAAGGTAACACAATCTGTAGGAGAGAAATGGGAGATAATACGAGACAAACACAATGAGAGAACAACAAGATGCAAAGCATATAAACATACTCCCAGTTTTATCCTGAATACGCGTAGGATATACCATTAAGAGGAAAAACCATCTTGGGCTGGTGTAACCGTTAGTAATGGCTATTCTGGTAATCATCGGCCATCATCTGTGACATATAATGAACATACTTACAAATTTTCAGAAAGATCGGCCAAGAACTTTCTGAGATGTTCCATAAAGAAGAAAACCATTAGGGGCCATTAGCAATGGATATATAAGTAAATTTAAACATCGGGCATCATCCATGACCCATAATGAGCATACCTACAAATTTTCAGAAAGATCGGCCCCATACTTTCTGAGATATTCCATGAAGAAGAAAAAACGTTATGGGTCATTATAGTCGTTAGTAACGGCTATAACGGTAAAATAAAATGTTGGGCATCATTCATGACCCATAATGAACATACCTGCAAATTTTCAGAAATATTGGCCAAGTACTTTCTGAGATATTCCATTAAAAAAAAAAAAAAATTGTGGGCTGTTATAGCCGTTAGTAATGGCTATAAAAGTAAACTAAAACAACGGGCATCATCCGTAACGCATAGTGAACATACCTGCTAATTTTCACAAAGATCGGCCAAGTACTTGCTGAGACATTCCATAAAGAAGAAAAAAACCGTTACAGGCCGTTACAGCTGTTAGTAACAGCTATAACAGGGTAAACTAAAACATTGGGCATCATCCGTGACCCATAATAAACATACCTGCTAATTTTCACAAAGATCGGCCAAGTACTTTCTGAGATATTCCATGAAGAAGAAAAACCGTGACAACCGTTAATAACGGCTATAATGGTAAACTAAAACATCAGGCATATTCGTGACCCATAATGAATACCCACAAATTTTCAGAAAGATCGGCCAAGTACTTTTGAGATATTCCATAAAAAAGAAAAACTGTTACAGGCCGTTACAGCCATTAGTAACGGCAATAAACGGGGTAAACTAAAACATTGGGCACCATCTGTGACCCACAATGAACATAACTGCTAATTCTCACAAAGATCAGCCAAGTACTTTCTGAGATATTCCATATAAAGAAGAAAAACTGTTACAGACTGTTACAGCTGTTAGTAATGGCTATAATGGTAAATTAGAACATTGGGCATTATTCGTGACCCATAATGAACATACCTACAAATTTTCAGAAAGATTGGCCCAGTAGTTTTTTGTCTGGAGGGAGTGGAACACATTTTGACCACGGACGGACACACACACACACACACACACACACACAGCGTGTCTTCTTTCCCATTCTAAAGTACTCCCTGTTCTATAAGAAATGGGAGTACAAAAAGGTCCAGGCCTGGGATTGGGGTTCAGCTGACAGCAGACAGGGAACTTAATGATTGTTATGAGCAAATGGTCACTGTTGATAAGAAGTGGTCGAACTGATGCTGACATTGGCTGTAGGCTCATTCCAGGCTGTAGAGTCCCTCTGACGTGGGCAGTCCTGTGGGAAGGAGATGGAGGAGACCTCACTCCCCTTGAGGTCAGTCATGGTATTGCACAACCCATTTCCCCACCCTAACTGCATGACCATCCCTGTCGCAGGAGACTGACATGGTACTGTGTATGTAGCTACTCTACATGAACAGGAGAGGGGCTTGCTACAATTTGACATGTCACCGTCTATGAGGCCTAATTGACACTGAACAGGTGAATGTCCATAGCTTGCTGGAGTTAGATATGGTACTGTAGATTGGCTGAACCTGACGTTGAACAGGTGAATGTCCATAGCTTGCTGGGGTTTGATATGGTACTGTAGATTAGGTCAACTTGACATTGAACAGGTGAATGTCCATAGCTTGCTGGAGTTGGATATGGTACTGTAGATTAGGTCAACTTGACATTGAACAGGTGAATGTCCATAGCTTGCTGGAGTTAGATATGGTACTGTAGATTATGTCAACTTGACATTGAACAGGTGAATGTCCATAGCTTGCTGGAGTTGGATATGGTACTGCAGATTATTAGGTCAACTTGATCTTGAACAGGAGAGTGGCCATAGTTTGCCAGAGTTTGAAATATTGCTGTCTATGAGGCAAGATTCACATTGAACAGAACGTCCCTAGCTTAGAGGAATATGATATGGTTCTATAGATTAGGCCAACGTAATATTGAACAGGAGAGTGGCCATAGCTAGCTAGGGTTTAACATGACGCTGTCTATACAGCCTAATTGACATTGAATGGGAGAAAGTCCATAGCTTGCGGGAGTTTTGATTGCTGTAGATTGGGCCAATTTAACACTGAACAGGAGTGTGGCCTTGCTCAAGTTTGTCATGACGCTATAGGTGAAGTCAGCTTTACACTGAGCTCCAGAACAGGACAGTGGCCGTGGTTTGCTGCAGTTTGATTGGCACTGAAGACAACAACCCAATTAACGTTGAATAGGAGAGAGACCATAGCTGGTTGAGTTAGACATGGTACAAGGCCTAACAAGAAATGAATGGGAGATAACTTGCCCAGTTGACTCACACGACATGGCTACATGCCAAATGAGAAAGAAGGGCAAGGGCTGAGAGGGACAAATGTGGAAGGAGACAGGCACTGCTTTTGTAGGATTATTAACATTCAGTTGCAGAGGAAACGGGACACAGTCAGCAGTCATCAAAAAAAAAAAAAAGGAAAGGGGGGAAATTTGCTAGTATTCCACTGGCATGATCACAATCCTGTTTACACACTTCTCATTATTGTAACAATACCCATCAATTTATCGAACCAATCTATTATAGCAGTACCCATCAGTTTATTGAACCAATCTATAATAGCAGTACCCATCAGTCCACTTGCACTGATCTCATTAGTGTAGCAGTATTTATCAATCCATTTATACCAGTCTAATGTAGCAGTATCCTTCAATACACTCAAGCCAGTCTGTAGCACACCCATCAATCCACTCACACCAGTCTGTAGCAGCACCCATCAATCCACTCACACCAGTCTGTAGCATTACCCATCAATCCACTCGCACCGATCTGTAGCAGAACCCATTAATCCACTCAACACCAGTCTGTAGCATGACCCATCAATCCCACTCACACCAGTCTGTAGCATGACCCATCAATCCACTCACACCAGTCTGTAGCAGTACCCATCAATCCACTCACAATCCATCAATCCACGCATGCATTCAACACAGTTGTAACTGTCAGCACTGCCCTGCTGTTGCAGACATCACAGGATCTGAATTCTGAGGAAGTTGAGGTACTGGTTGCTTCCTTGGTTCCTTCAAACACATGTTCCACCTTCTACCTTTCTCTTTTTCTCCTGTTTTCTTTCCACCTCCCCCTCACCTCTCTCTGCACCTTCACACTTGCCTGTCCTCCCCCCCCCCCCCCCCCCCCCCCCCCCCCCCTTATTCATCTTATATTTACCTGTTTCGCTGCTATTCATAGCAGTCATCAGCATCCCGACCTGTACAAGCTCTGTTCTTTTGGGCTATTGCTCAATGGTATCCATGATGCAGGGTTCATCCATGCCAAGTCTTCACTTCAAATCCCTGCACTCTCCCCCTCTGAGGTGCAAAGATCATACTAGAGACCTAGTTCAGTCAGACAGTTTGTTGTCAGTTTCCATTCATTTTTTTTCTTTACACCTCATTCCAGATGGGCATCATCAACAAACTGACCTTAATATGACATCAAATTTACATCCATGACTCTTTACTGTTCGATATATCCTTTCAGATTTTTGTGAATAGGCACCTATTTTTTTATCACTTTGGCAGCAAGGCTAAAGTAGCAGTATCCTTCAATACACTCAAGCCAGTCTGTAGCATACCCATCAATCCACTCACACCAGTCTGTAGCATGAACAGGTGAATGTCCATATAGCTTGCTGAGTTGGATATGGTACTGTAGATTAGGTCAACTTGATCTTGAACAGGAGATCCATAGGGATTTTGTCATCATTGTGAAGATACATTACATTACGTGGGGAAAGGTTTTGATTACTGTATTGACGATGTGCCATCACTTTATTGATTGATCAAAAAGGAGAAACTGGTATGGTCTTCTTAGCTACATTTAGCAAAATGTAAGTGTACGTGGCCTTAATTTTGTATTCATGATTATATTTATTCACATCTGAGCCTCTTTTTGTCAGAAATTGTTTTAAATGGTAAGATTTGATCAGACATTAACATGTGTTACAAATACTTTCATGTATGTCTTTCATCCGTGGATAAATCAGTAAGTCTAACTCATCCAAACTTTGAAGAAAACATGAATTTTGCAATATTAATATATTGCTGAAAACAGCAATCGCAAATTTCAGGCCATTTTTAGTACTATAGATCTTCACAATGAGGGTGGTGGGACAGGTGTTAATATTTATTTCACAAAGTTTGGTTATGCTAGCTCTGGCAATTTCTGACAAAATGGCAATATCAAACATGGACACACACACACACACATACACACAAATATGACCACATGAACAACCGAAACAGGGGACATTGACTCATCTGTGGTATACACGAGTCAAACACAAGGAGATTCAGAGTTTTTTACGAATGTCTACTTTTCTCACTTGGCTCCTATGGGAGTAAAAGTAAAAAACACTGTGGCCACTGTTTGATCCTGATCTCACCAACCAATACACACATTTGTCTTTTTCACAAGTCGTTTTCTATGTCACCAGTTAAACATCTAACACTGATCCTGATCCAGTGCACACATTTCTCTGTTTCACAAGTCGTTTTCTATATCACCAGGTAAACATCAATCACTTGATCCTATCCAGATAGAAGCGTTCCTTGCAAAGTCGTTTACCTCTTTCACGCAGCTTGTTTGGTCAAGAAGAAAGTCACTCAAACAACAAACACAGCATGTGACAATATTGTGAGATAAAATTCTTGATTTTAATAAAACCAAAGGTCAGCATGATATGTGCATAGAAAACTTCACAAAACTGTAGACATTTGATATGTTTGCATAAAACAGGCATGGATTGTGTGGAAATCAATTTGATGTGAGGTCTGCTTCTTGTAAAAGAGAAACGACGTCACAACAGAAGATCCCACTTTCAACAAGATAGTCACTTCTAGCAGGTCACTGTGCAGCGATCTATCGAGAAAGGCAGTGAAAATTCAAGGCCTGCGATGAACTGTCTCAGACTGTACAGTCAACTGTCCTCTGAAGTGGAGAGGACTTTGACAACCACAGCTAGTGTAAAACTGATCACAACAACTTAGTGTATCATTCCTCTGGAATCCTTCAAAGCACTGTTGAGATCTTACAAAGACCCTCCATCAATGCACTGTACAGTAACATCGCGTTGCATTCAAAATGTCAATTGCATAATTTTTTTTTTAAATGTGAATTACACAATGGACAGATCAGAATACCAGAAGAAAACACACACACAGAAAAATGGTATTACCTTCTCTTGTGTTGGCAACAGACATGTCTTTACTGCAATCAATAAACTCTTAAATATTCACTTTATAACTGGACAAAACTTTATCTCCATGCTTATTATTTTAATTGAGACATACTCATTCACAACATGAGTAAAATCGTACATTTTCAGCCACACACACTCACCAGCACTTCCATGGAGGAACAGCGAAAATCACTTACATTGTTTGGATAAGGATGAGGGTGGAGGGTCTGCTAGCACAGGGAAGTATGCACACATGTCTAGAGCTTCAACCACTCCACTGCCACTTTTTTTTCTCCCACTTTTTTTTTTCCCCTCTTTTTTTTTCCCTCCCAAGCTGAAATATTTTCTTATTTGCCAATTCTCATTTCACATCTTGCTGAAAACCCTGAATTCACCAAGAAGAAGAACGTCTGTCTTGCACAAGCCCCAAAAGTCATCATCAACTTCCAATGCCCATGACTCTGATGAGCAGAGGAACGTAAAATGAGGTCACCTTGCAAGAAGAGATTTTTTTCCTACTCTCTTAATGATGATTAGTGATACTGAAGATGATGAAGACGATGCTACTGACTTCCATTCTGGTGAGTGACTATGACAGGAATGTACTCTAGGCTTCCTTTCATAACATGCCCCAGTATCAGCCAGTCCCAGGAGATATGGATACCTGCAGTGTTGGTCAGGAACTTTTAACAACTTGCAAGACGCATCCATTAAGTGGAATAAACTCAACAATTTAGCTCCAGTCTTCCAATTTGAGCCTGTAGCAAATTCATCTCTGGGAAGAAGCTAGTTGGAGCAAAAAATCCCCCAAACAGCTCTGATAAGATTCAAACCCATGACCTCCAACCTCTCAAATCAACAATGCTGACCGCTGCACAATGAAATTGGTCTTACAACATTTTCAATTTCACAGGGAAAATAGCATAAGAAAAATTAATAACAATCCACAAGGATTTCTCGGTGAGGTCAACTTGGGTCATGACTGTCGTATTAAAAAAAGGCGGTTACAGTAGAGGAAAGACACTGGGTGAATGGTTCAATCTATAACAGATTTTTTTCCCCCATGGAATTCTGCGCTGAGCTCATCGATCTTGCATTTCTCATACTTTTGTCTCAATGGTGGACAAACTTTATGTACATGGAATTTAAGAATTAAAAAAAAAAGAAACCAAAAACAAAATGAAACGTCCAACAATCTGGAAACAAATGTAGATTTCATGTATCGCATGATACAATCTCACAAATTCAGAGATTTCACACATTTCACAATACATTCTCACAAATGTAGATTTCACACATTGCACAATACAAGCTCACAAATGTAGATTCCACACATTTCACAATACGCTCTCACAAATGTATGTTTCACACATTTCACTAACACCCTCACAAACGTAGATTTGATACATCTCACAAAACAATCTCACTAAAGTAGATTACACACATCTCACACTACATTCATTCTCACAATGCAGATTTTCATACATCTCACAATATAGCCTCACAAATGTATATTTCACACATCTCCCAAACACTCACACAAATGTACATTTCACACTTCTCACAATACAATCTCACACATGTAGATTTCACACATCTCACAATACAATTTTGGCATCTGATAATCTCCAGAAAATTGCATGTGGTTTACAACACACAAACAGTGTTAAGGCTCTGTGTATACATTCAGCATTGCTACTGCTACGTACAGATTCTGATCTATTTTGTATATACATTAACAGATTGAGATCTCTGTAGTCTATTAAATCAAATGTCCATAACAGAACAAAAGTGTTTTTTTTTTCACAACTTTTTTCAGGTGAATCGTGATGAGATACAAGCCTCCACAGTACTGTTGTACTAATATTGCTACCATGTGCTTGTGTGAACACTATTTTTGCTACAAGATGCATGTATCACACCCTCCACACAAAGCTGCATCTCCTCTGTAAAACAGGCTCTTTGGAAAAGCATAACGGCAAAACATTGAACTGTCATGGCATGTGAAATATTAATGATTTACTGAATGCCATATCTTTTCTTTTTTTTCCTGTAGCAAGAAGCTTCCTTATCATTAATGTCTCAGTAAAACTGACCTAATCTATATTCATAGACGCTATGAAATAAAATGTTGATTACAATATCCCTAGTCATGAACATTTCAGTAAGAATGACCTGATCTATTCAGAAAAGCTACACAAACAAAATGTTCATGAAATGAACCTGATCATGAATGTTTGCATAATTGTCCCAGTCCACTCAGAGAAGCTGTAAAATAAACCACTGGGTTAAGATGACAAAAATCCTGAATAAAACCATGTCGGTAAACTGTCCAAGTCTACTTGAGTGAAACTGTAAAAAAGAACTTCCCTAGTAATGTTGTGCAAAACTACTCAGAGAAGCAGAGAAATAAACCAGTGATGAAGGGTTGTCCTTCATCAGTATACTTCAGTCAACTGTCTCCATCTGTACAACAGCCCATTAACAGACAGTGGACAAACTGCCCATTGAGGCCTGCATGACAGTCAGCAGTGCCAACTCACAATTGCCTCATGATGACTGTCCACCATCCACTCCCCCACAGCCGTGTCGGCAGCCAGGAAGGTCGCCAAAAAGGTCATCAGAAGCTGTGACCTCCCCGTGAGCTGAGCTTGCTGATGGAGAAGCCGATGGCCATGTACATGATGATGGAGGCCACGATGGTGATCATGCAGGCTAGGAAGGCATAACGACTCCATTTGTCAGCGTAACGCAGGTCACCACGCTTGAAGGCTCTGTTGGACAAATCTGAAAAACAGCAAGCCTCCTGTTTAAAGCACTGTCAATTATATCCAGAAATATTTCTTAATAAAGTGTTTAACTGGGCAAAAGATATACTTCTTTCCAAGACATTAATTTAAAGCTGTCAAATAGCCACAAATAAAAGAGCAGACAGTACAAAATAATTACCCTGTTTCTAAATGTCACATAATGACAACTATGCAGCCCTGGTGGTACGTGGCACTTGTGGAGTAGTCTGGCTCTGGCATGCCTGTCTTGACCAATACCCTCATCAAGACTGAAAACGGTCTGGCCTTTAGTTTGCCTCTAGGCAGTCTTGGCAATCTTTGGAAGGCAGACACATGCATGCATGCTCACTCATGTGCACAAAACACACACACACACACACACACACACACACACACACATCCTACAATGCACTCACACTGTCCCAGGCTGTCACACACACACACACACACACACACACACACACACACACCCTACAATGCACTCACAGTCTCTCACACAAAACACAAACCTATGATGCACTCACAGGCAGTCACACACACACACACACACACACACACACACACACACACACACACACACACCTATGATGCACTCACAGGCAAAGATAAGAGCCAAAGGCCCAAACAGTGGGTTGATGATGGTCAAGAGGATGGACAAGGGGAGGTAAGTGTAGGCTGTTTGCCCACGTAGGTGCCATTCTGGATGGCGGGATGAGTGTAGATGGGGTCCATGGTCACCAGAACCTGCTTGCTGGTGGTGTCATACACCTCTTCAGTGTTGGGCGTCGTCATTGCTCCGGGATTGGCCATGGTTTGGATGCTTCTTAAAAAAATGGTTGAACACTACACGAGACTGGAAGAGCAGCCGCCACAAAAAGGTCACTTCCTGGACAGATCATACACAGACAGACATACAAAGCATCTTTCAAATTCAATCTCTCTCTCTCTCTCTCTCTCTCTCTCTCTCTCTCACACACACACACACACACACACACACACACACACACACACACACACACACACAGACATGAGACCTGAGCAAGAGTAAAAACCCATACAAATTTCAGAGAATCCATAAATTTCAGAGGGTCCACAAGCCGATGCAGGTGAGCTCCAGGGGCAATGACCTCCAGAGGTCACTGGTTACAGGCCTCTGAAGGTAAACCCTTTCTCTCAGCCTTGCAAACTGTTGCATTACCACCAACCTTTTGGTGCCCCAAATTGGGGACCTGGGGGTGAAGGGGACATGTGGAGCGACAAGGGGGCAGATCAGCTTTCGACTGATAGCAGTTCTCGCCCCCTTTGTCCTTCAGATGCCAAGTAGGATGCAGAAGGACAATGCATCTTTCATGTCATTGCCAACATCCATTTCACATCATTGGGCTTTTGCTCTGCAATACTTTAACATCCCTTTTCAAAAACGACTCTCTAAACAACACATTCTTACACAAAATTTGAAATTCTGGATTCTTTTTTCTCTAACTTCTGGATTTCAGAACAATTTCCGAGTTAGCAACATTTTAGGAATATTGAAGATGGTTGGTATCTATGCCATTGTGAGTTTGACAGTATTTAGTGTATATGGATTCATGCCATCCTGAATTCCAACAATGATGCCTGCAGTCTTATCAATGTTCTTGCCAGGTCATCTCTCTCTCTACCTTCAAAACATTTTGAATCCAGAGATTTTCTACCAACATGTTTGTAGCTGCTAGCAGAAGCCTTGACAAACTTAAGTGGAATAAAGTAATGAACTGGATTGTGAACTTGAAACCTGATGCTCTTATTCCCACATCCCACACAATTTTCTCAGGAGATTTATGCAGATCTCAAGAATGGCCCTGCCAACCTCTAAAACATGGTGAATTAGGCTAAAACCTGACAAGTCTCATGTCTGCACACACACACACACACACACACACACACACACACACACATACTGAACAAACAACCTAATAATAAAATCTGAAAGTGTCATATTGTGAATGTTTGCAAACCTACCAGACATCCATCTTGCTCTATCAGTCTATGTGTGACAATATACCAGTTTTGATAAGGGTTACCTACTCAGTAGTGGAGAAGAAAAAGAGAATGTGTTGATTGCGATATGAGTTATCCATTAGCAATGGAGAAGACAATGTGTTCGTTGTGATAGGGCTTACTCCATTAGTACTGCAGAAGACAAGACAATATGTGAGTTACAACCAGAAGTTTGTTGTTGTCGTTGCTGTTGTGTGTTGTTTTTGTTGTTGTTTAATTAAGCAACCAATTTTTTTTTCTACACAAATAAGATTTCACAAACCTGGAACGGAATATGAATAAAAACATGCTGTCGATCAGAGCATGACCTATTCCTTGAATAAAAGTCCATTTTCTTGGCACACTCTAGTTGTTCACAACCAATAAAAAAAAAAATGCAAACACTAAACTAGTAATCCTAAATGTAACGCTAACTATTCATCATGAAAATCAAAGCAGTGAACATTATTTCATAATAGGATTGATATATGAGAAATGGGTCTCTCAGCATGAACAAAAAGCATCTGGTTTTTTAAACAAACATTTGGTAAGTGATGAGAAATCATACACATGTAACGACCTGTCTTCACTGATCAGAGTTATGATAGGAGATGGTCCGTCAGCAGTGAAAAGACAATGTATCAGTTATAATAGGATGCCCTTCATGGTAGAGAAGAGGACAATGTGTCAAATGTGAAAGGAGTTACTCCAAGAAAAGTAGGGAAGACCCAGTCACTTCATTAGCAGTGGAGAAGACAATGACATGATAGAAGTCACTTCATTAGCAGTGGAGAAGACAATGTGTTAGAACAGGAGTCACTTCACTAACAGTGGAGAAGACTTGAGTTAGTTCATTAGCAGTGGAGAAGACAATGTGTTAGATATGATAGGAGTTATTTCATTAGCTATGGAGAAGACAATGTGTTAGATGTGATAGGAGTCACTTCATTAGCAGTGCAGAAGACAATGATGTGATAGAAGTTACTTCATTAACAGTGGAGAAGACAATGTGTTAGATGTGAAAGAAGTCACTTCATTAGCAGTGGAGAAGACAATGTGTTAGATGTGATGGGAGTCACTTCATTAGCAGCAAAGACGACAATATGTTAGATGTGATAGGAGTTACTTCATTAGCAGCGGAGAAGACGTGTTAGTTGTGACTGGAGTTACTTCATTAGCAGTATCTTGAAGATGAAATTAAAGTGCTAGCATCCTGAAAAAAAAAATATATATATATATATATATTCTGTCGGAACTGAGTTAGACCTGACTTTAAATCAGCAGCGGCTGAGGCCTATGTCAAAGCTCTTTCGCTGGTTCTAATATATTCATTGCTTTGGCATGTGCCCACAGCAAGTTCGTTTCAATTTTGACAAAATGAAGAAAAGCGTTGGCAAATTTTCACCTGTGGTGTCCTCCTATCTGCTCTTGAAAGATTTCACAGATGATGGAGACAATGGATGAATTGTTCCACATGTTGATCATAATTAATAAATAACTTCATTCTGATGTTCAGTCTATACTGCTTTTTTTTAATGGGGTTCGAGCAAACTCTTTCAGAGATTTGTGTTGTGGCCAGATCAATGTTCGCAATAGCCATGTAGATATCAGCTTACTTCAATGTTCAATAAGGTTTTCTTTCAGTCTTCGGTGCTCTGTCCATCACAATGAATCTGAGACCTCAGCCTCTCTGCAACTGGCTTATCTTTTAAGATTAGCTAGTAGTCTGGCTTTTGATGTCACTCATCTTCACTTTCATAGTCTGGCAAATGTTATGTATTCATGAATAGGGCTGCCAGATGATCATGATCTATAGGACTGCGTACTTGGGTTTCAGAGAGCTGTTGACTTCGCGACTCTTCTAGCTGAAAGTACACGAGCAAACCACAACGAGGAAATTTAGCATGGCATTACTTAAAATCTTAAGATGTGCGAACATCGGTTGAGGAAAGATGTTTTCTTATCCTGTAACAAAACTGTTATAATCTTACCCAGGCAGTGAATGAAGCGTCAGTGTTAAACAATCGGCCAGTGGGTTGTAGCGGTGTCTGCTCCTCCTTCATAGACAGCCAGTGTCAAGGTGGAAACAGGAGTCCGGATGGGTTATTCAAAACACTCTGCCTCCGGGTTTATCAGTCACGTCCGGCTGTACTTCAAAACATTGCGTGTCACGGAAAGTTAGTGGATAAGTCGCCCCCAATGGTGTGTCACCCCCTCTCTCTCTGCACATGCGCGACCAAGTGCGCTAAACACTAACACACACAGCATGCATTCGTGTTTGAACAAGATGATTTCTGATTCGCTCATTTGTCACTCTCGTTTGTGCCAATTGAAAACAACGCTGTATTGTCCCAAACACCACCGTAAATCCATTGTTGCCACACCCAGCATGAGGGAAGGGAAGATTTCTGTCGGTGGAGTTGTGTGGGTGTAATCTCAACAGGGAAAGCTTAACCAGGATTCAGGACATTGGGACATGTGTTATAAACACATAGCCATCTGGGCTTCTAATTGTCCCATCATTTGATTTTTTTTTTTTTTTAATAATGTAGGTCATATACGGTCATTTGTAATCGCCGTGTATAAGTCCGCCTATTTGCCGACGACACCATGTGCAGCAAGACCATCATAGAAAAAAGACGAGCGAGTGCTGCAAGAAGACTACTACACTCCCTTACCACCTGGGAGGAGAAGTGGTCCATGGAGTTCCATCCACAGAAGTGCTCAACGCTGAGAGTCTCCCCGGAAGCGGAACAATTAAGATCGCCCCTGTGTATGAGCTACAAGGACAGAATCTTAAAAAACGTCAACACCACTAAGTACCTTGGTGTCAACATCCAGGACAACATGGAGTGGGAATCTCACCTTGACTCCATCACAAAGAAAGCCAGCAAGACCCTAGGCTTCGTCCGGCGCGCAACCTCAAGATCGGCAACAAGAAGATAAAGGAAACTGCGTACAAAGCCCTTGTTCGCCCGCTTCTTGAGTACGCAGCCACCGTCTGGGATCCCTACACTACAACAAATGAGATTGAGGCCCTCGAGAAGATCCAACGAAGAGCAGCAAGATGGGTCTCCAATCGCCCCACCCGCCAAACATCAAGCATGGACTCCATCCTTGACTCTCTTAACTGGCCTTCCCTGCAACAGCGTCGTAAGAAAGCGCGCTTGGAGATGTTTTACAAGTTCCATCACGGTCTCATCTCCATTAACTCCACGTACCTGCCTAAACCATCTGACAGGAGCTGAGAGCTCTAGGACAAACAACGACCTGAGCTGAGCTACGACATTCCCACCTGCACGACACAGTACAGGCAGATGACGTTCTTCCGAGGACCGTACCAGAATGGAACAAGTTGCCTCAGGAGGTTTTGTGACAGCTGAGTCACTGGACTGCTTCAAGTCCAGGCTGGCCTCCCATCTCTAGAACCTTAAAACAAACATCCCCCCTTCTTTCCCCCATCACCCTCAGCCCTCCCCCCTAGCCTCCATCTTACCACTATTCCCTACACTCCCCCCCCCCCCCCTGCCATCCTTCCCAGTCACTTTTCTACTCCTCCCCCCCCCCCACCTCCCCCCTACTACTTATTCACAATCACACACCCCCCACCCACCCTCCACCCCACCCCTCACCCTCACGCCTCTTTTCGGACCTACCCAAGTAGGGGCGATGAAGGCTGAGGCACTGTTGGTAGGGGCTGACCCTGGGTATCTCCAAGGAAGTCAGACTGGCTCAGATGGAGTTGCGAAAATGTTTCCAAATCCTCTCAACAGCGCAATCTTCGGCAATCTCCCCAAACTACGAAAAAAAAAAAAAAAAAAAAAAAAATCGGTGAAATGATGTTGGTCGTATGAAGGAAGAAAGAATAAGAAGCGTGAAGGACCA
>JADBJO010015340.1:12500-31842 GCA_016801955.1 Conus betulinus
ACCAGTATCTAACACACTTTACAATACATACATCTGATGTACAAAGGGTACCTTCCTGTTTCACCGTAAGCTGTTTTATTGGATGAATGAATCGGAATATTCAAAAAAACCGTTTGATTGCATAAGTGTGCACTCTTTCTATTTTTAGACTATTTTCAAGTCCCATATTTCAGCACCATATGTAAGAATCGGTTCAATCTGGGTATCAAATAGCTTCCAAAATATGTGTGTGGATCAGTAGTATTTAATTTCTTTAATGTTCTCAAAAATTTCTATCACACTTTTTTTTTTTTTGCCTTTTCTACTTGTTTCACACCAAGCTAAATTCCAACTTAATTTTGTTGTAAAAAAAACATACCTAAGTATTTGTACGAATTGGTGACTTTAACCTCAGAATTACCAAACCACCAAACTTCATTCCTAGCTAAATATCCACCTTTACGAAACACAATAATGTTGGTTTTTATCAAGGTTTACTGTCAACTGTAGTTTATCAGCTCCCTGTTTCAAAAACATTCAATTGCTTTTGCAATCCTATTGCTGTACTAGACAACAGAATTACATCATCATCAGCAAACAGCATCATAAAAATCTCTCACAGAACCTGGAATAATCTGAATACCATGTTTACCATTTCTTGAGAGTTCTATAGCAAGCTTATTTTGAATAAAAGAAAACAAACTGTGGGCTTAAAAGACAGCCTTGCTTGACTCCACGTGTAATGAAAAAAAAAAAAATCAGAATAAACACATTTTTTCACGCACACATGCCAAGACAGAGTCGTACATTCCACGTAATTTTTTTCTTGAAATTCATCTGCCAAAATATTGCCATAGCATACATCAGCAAAATCTGCTCTCCACACATTTTTTTTTTTAAATAATGGTTGCATCTGCATCTGTTTGGCACATTGTTTTCTTGATCACATAAACAGTTTAAGTTCAATTTGACAGGCAGGCATATGACATAAACAGATTTAACTTCAATCTGGCAGGCATACTCTCAGCTCAAAAACTTCGCACTTCAATCGCACAGGCATATGATCACAAAAAGTTTCGTTTCAACTGCAGGCACATGATCACATAAACAGTAGTTAACTTTCATCTGACAGGCATATGATCCGACTCAATCCTTTCACATACTCTCAGCTCGCAAACTTCGCACGTAAAGGCGCACAATTAACGAGACATCAAACAGTAATTTTTACACTGCATCCACTGTCTGACACATATGTGTAGTGACCACTAGGTCGCCCAACCATACATCCATTTAGAATACCTAAATCACATCGCAGTTTTCCACATATTTCAACTATCGCATTTGCCACTGGTTGTTCAATCGGTTTGTCTTCTGACTTCACTATGAACACTGGGTGGGTGACTATCGCACATCACATCGCAGTTTTCCTGACATCACTATCGCAGTTTTCCTGACTTCACTATCGCAGTTTTTCTGACTCACTATCGCAGTTTTCCTGACACTATCGCAGTTTTTCCTGACAATGATGAGACAGATTTGAAATCCTACTATCCAGATCCTCTATCCAGATCCCCCCACAATAAGACATACATATCACCATGAGCCAACAAGCAGTCAGTGACATATTCTTCCAGTAACGCAATACCATTTTCACAGTCAAATAAGCATGATATGGAGACCCCTCAGGGGGAACATAACACAAAATACACACAACATCTTTAACAGAACCAAACAATGATTGCAAAGGATAAATGCACCAAAAACATTTGACTTAATGTCAACCTGTTTAAACACATGATAAATTCATTTTTAATCAACACATATTAGACCACCTGATCATCTCTCCCCTGTAGTGAATTTTACAGCACAAACACACAAACTTGTATAGCCGGAAAAGACGGTTGAAGAAAATTCACCTTCAAAAGTTTCCACAAGACATGTAAAATCGAACGAACTGACAAATGAGATGAAGTCCATATCAGACAATTTTGAAAAAATTCCATTTTAATGACTATATAAAAAGAAAAAAGACTTTGTTTCAGCACACACATTATTATACACATTATCATCAAAAAGCTCGGTCGGTTTGGTTTTTTTTTTTTCCCTACAACAGCTGGGTCATGCTGTCGCTCACACGTCTTTTCTCCCTATGCAGCTCACCGGCACACAAACTGTCCCCTCCACTCTCCACACACACTCACCACACAAACTGTCCCCTCCACTCTCCACACAGTTCACCGCACAAACTGTCCCCTCCACTCACACAGTTCACCGCACAAACTGTCCTCTCCACTCTCCACACAGTTCACCGCACAAAACTGTCCTCTCCACTCTCACACAGTTCACTGCACAAACTGTCCCTCACTCCCACTCTCCACACACTCGCACAAACTGTCCTCTCCAACTGTCCTCCACACACAGTTCACCGCACAAAAACTGTCCTCTCCACTCTCCACACAGTTCACCGCACAAACTGTCCTCTCCACACAGTTTCCACACACTGTCCCCTCTCACTCTCCACACAGTTCCAAACTGTCCCCTCCACTCTCCACACAGTTCACGCACAACTGTCCCCTCCACTCTCCACACAGTTCACTGCACAAACTGTCCCCCTCCTCTCCACACTCCACACCACTCTCACACTGTCACCGCACACTCCACTCTCCACACAGTTCGCACACTGTCCCCACTCTCCACACAGTTCACTGCACAAACTGTCCCCTCCTCTCCACACAGTTCTCGCACAAACTGTCCCCTCCACTCTCCTCCACAGTTCATCGCACACAAACTGTCCCCTCCACTCTCCACACAGTTCACGCACAAACTGTCCCCTCCACTCTCCACACAGTTCACCGCACAAACTGTCCTCTCCACTCTCCACTCTCCCACTCTTCATCATTCGCAAAACTGTCCTCTCCACTCTCCACACAGTTCACCGCACAAACTGTCCCCTCCACTCTCACACAGTTCATTGCAAAAACTGTGTCTCCTCTCCACTCACAGTTCACAGCACAAACTGTCCCCTCCACTCTCCACACAGTTCACTGCACAAACTGTCCCCTCCACTCTCCACACAGTTCACCGCACAAACTGTCCCCTCCACTCTCCCACAGTTTCACCGCACAAACTGTCCCCTCCACTCTCCACACAGTTCACCGCACAAACTGTCCCCTCCACTCTCCACACAGTTCACAAACTGTCCCCTCCACTCTCCACACACGCACAAACTGTCCCCTCCACTCTCCACACACAGTTCACTCTGCACAGTTCACCGCACAAACTGTCCCCTCCCCTCTCCACACTCCACACAGTCACCACACAAACTGTCCCCTCCACTCTCCACACAGCGCAAACTGTCCCCTCCACTCTCCACACAGCACCGCACAAACTGTCCTCTCCACTCTCCACACAGTTCACCGCACAAAACTGTCCCCTCCCTCTCCACACTCTCCCACAGTTCACCGCACAAACTGTCCCCTCCACTCTCCACACAGTTCACCGCACAAACTGTCTCTCCACACAGTTCATCCACACAAACTGTCCCCTCCACTCTCCACACAGTTCACACACAAACTGTCCCCTCCACTCTCCACACAGTTCACCGCACAAACTGTCCCCTCCACTCTCCACACAGTTCACCGCACAAACTGTCCCCTCCACTCTCCACACAGTTCACCGCACAAACTGTCCCCTCCACTCTCCACACTCCACACAAACTGTCCCCTCCACTCTCCACAGTTCATCGCACAAACTGTCCCCTCCACTCTCCACACAGTTCACCCCACAAACTGTCCCTCTCACACTCACCACACAAACTGTGTTCACTCTCCACACACAAACTGTCCCCCCCACTCTCCACACAGTTCACCGCACAAACTGTCCCCTCCACTCTCCACACAGTTCACCATACAAACTGTCCCCTCCACTCTCCACACAGTTCACCACACAAACTGTCCCCTCCACTCTCCACACAGTTCACCACACAAACTGTCCTCTCCACTCTCCACACAGTTCACGGACACATCTACAAAATCACGTGCACTGGCACTGTCAGTTACTCTCTGGTCGCCAGCGATGACACCGGTGTACGGGTTTCCTGTGAGTCCCCACAAAAAAACTCCCTCACGTACAGGTGAATAAAGGGACCGGCTGACACCCTATCTCATCTTTATCAGTCTGTCTTCACCATCCACGGTATACTTTTCCCGTCGATCAACAGATGGTTGAAGACCATTGTGGCTCTCTTGCCGTCCTGCCTGGCTCGTTTGAGATGTGGAGACAGTCTCTTTCTGAGGTCTCTCACACGACGGGAGAAGTCTTCCCCTATAAACACACTGGACCCTTGAAGGTTACATTTACTTTGCAGAATTCATTTTTTTGTTTGTAGAAAACACAACGGGCAATGCTAGGAGAGTCATGTCTGTTGTTCAGCCGGTGCACCCTACTGAGCTCCACGTCGTCGGTCAGTTGCAGTTTGTCTGTAAACAGGTCACGAAGTAAACCTTCACAGTCTGCACTCGTTTCCTTGTCACTCCTAGGTAAACCATGAAAAATAAGGTTGTTGCGCCTGGAGCGGCCCTCCAAGTCATCCATTCTGGCATCACATTCGTCAAGCTTTGCACACAAGTCGCTGTTTGTTTTCTTCAGGTCTTGGTTCTGGTCACACGTAGCTCGACAAGTTCATCCGTCAAGGTCCACACTTCAGTTCTGAGAGAGACACGTAGAAATCACGCAGATCGTGGACCTCCTTCCTGAGCTCCTCCAGCTTGGCGTTCATCTGCTCACTGGAAGACACAATCCTAGCCATGATTTCGCTCAGTGTCGGCTCCGAACTCGATGACGTCGAAGAGCGAGGATCACCAGATTTGTCCAGACTAACCCAGTGGGGGAACCCCCGACACTGCTGAACCGAGTCTGCCTCGTGGTATCCCTGCCTGGGAGAGGACTGGGTCCAGGGTTGCTCTTGATGTCCCCGCATTGAAGTAAAAAGCTCCCCCAAAACAGGTAGGAGAGCAACAATCCAAACACGACACCGTCCACACTTGCGGGAAAGGGACAACATGGCGATACGTGTGGCCAGCTTTCTTTGGACTCTCTTTTCAACATGAAGCCGATGAAAATCGGCACAAAAAGGCCACATACAGACCGAAACTGGGTTCCTCCGCACAGCATAGTACTTAACGTATCAGTCTGTTCAACATGAAGACACAGAAATGACCAAGTCTGCAGCAATTAACAACAGAGCCTGTACAGTGCGTCTTCTCGTAATCACGACAGCTCAGAGAGAGAGAGAGAGAGAGAGAGACAGACAGACAGAACAGAAAAAAATGTTGATACACAGGTTGGCTTCTTGAGTTCTGCCTCAGCGTGTTAAAAATACCGTCAGCGCGCTCTCCATGTCACACGAGTTCAGTGTTTGACGTCACTGTGTAAATGACGTCACAAAAAGAAAGACAGACAGACAGACAGACAGAAAGAGAGAGAGAGCAGACGGGGGAAGAAGGAATGAATGTAAGCGAATGTCACTGAAGAAGAACAGACGGGCGAAATAAATGAGGAAAGGACAAAGGGAATGAAGAAAAAAGTGAACAAAGAGGTGATGATGGAACGAAAGACAGGAACAAAGGAAAGAAGAAGAAACAAAGGGAGGAGGAAAGGAAAGACGGAACGGAAAGAAAGAAAGAACAGAAAGATGAAGAGCAGGGAGGGAGGGGAGGGGGGGGGGGGAGAGAAACATGAAGCCGTTGGTGACGAGGTGTGGCGGTGTGACACACGGTGACAGGCTGTCCCTGTGGTGGGTGTCAGTCAATGACACACAGAAAACTGGTGGACCTGGAGGATGCCAGACAGTCATCACCATCATCCCCTTCCCAGCACTATGACCACCGCCCTCTCCATCCCATGGACATTGCAGAAGTCTGTGACGATGACCTGGTCAGTGAGGGCCAGGGCCAGATCCTCTGCATCATCATCACTGGGGGGACATGGCACCGCCCTGACCGGTACACCGTGACGGCCTCTCAGACGACGTACAAGGACGTCAGCACCACGTGCATCAGGAAGGTGTTCACAGAGAACCCAGGTGTCCCTGTACCGGGGGGCACCTGAAAACAGCATGATCATGATGACATGACATCACTGTACACCTCCACCCCTGGCTGGTCTGATGCACACACACAGACAGACAGACAGACAGAAAGACAGACAGACTGACTGACACACGCACACAGACGCACACACAAGCATCCATTATGTACAAGAAATAAATGTGAAGGAAAGGAGGAGATCCAGATCTGTTTCTCTGTCAATACTTGTACATTGTACAGAATTAGATCTAAATTCCCGTCATCACCAGGATGATGATGATGATGATGATGATGGTGATGATGATGATGATGATGATGATGATGATGATGATGATGATGAGACAGAACAGTTCCTACCTGGCTGTCCCACACGTACTTCGTGGGTCAGCAGCTGACCAATGCTGTCGGCACACAGGACACACTCCCAGGGGACCCCCCCTGTGACTTGCCAGACGCCTGTGACTGAGCTGCCGGACTGGTGGTCCCTCTGTGGGGGCAGGCAGTGCTGGGGCGCTGTACCGGGGGACGAAGTCGCCATTTATCATACCTGACCTCTCCACCTGTCTGGTCACTGCAGGCGGTGACCGCAGAGGTTCACGGACTGTGAAGATCTCCAGCCAGGACAGAGGGGGACATGTGTGGGGATTCTGTCCACTCTCAACACTGACGCTGCCCACACGTGGATTGACGGCAGTAGGCATCGGAGAGCTGTCAGCCACGGGATGAAGTCACTGTCACTGTCATCGTCGCTGTCACTGTAACACAGGATACAAAGTCAGGTGCAGGTCCCGTGAACTCCGTGTAGATCTAAAACGGGATCTATAGATCTACAGCACATAGTCTATATAGCCACATGTCTTCAATGTGTATTAAATTCTTCATACACAGTGCTGCTACTGAAGTAGTTGTGATATCAGCAGAAGTAGTATAGCAACAGCAGCAGTAGCAGCACACAGCAGCGGCTGTGGCAGCAGCAGTGGCGGCAGTAGCAGCAGTAGTTCCTCTGCCTCGTGTTTCCCTCTTTCTCTTTCAATTCCATTTAGATCTGAAATATGAGCAATGCATTCATAGCACGCCTTCAGAATATATCCTTCTCTTTTTTGGAACAGCAGTGGTGGTGGTAGTAAGATTAGCTGCTCTAGAGCAGCTGCAGTAGTAACATTAGCAACAGTAACATTAGCAGCAGCAGCAGTAACAGCAGCAGCAGCAGCAGTAACATTAGCAGCAGAAGCAGTAGTAGCATTAGCAGCAGTAGTAGTAGCAGCAATAGTTGCAGTAACATTAGCAGCAGCAGCAGCAGTAGTAGTTGCAGCAGCAGTAACATTAGCAGCAGTAGCAGTAGTAGTAGTAGCAGCAGCAGCAGTAGCAGTAATAGTAGCAGCAGCAGTAGTAGTAGCAGTAGTAGTAGTAGCAGCAGCAGCAGCACTAGTAGTAGTAGCAGCAGCAGCAGCAGTACAGGTAGCAGCGGTAATGATATGGGCAACAGCAGCAGTAGAGGTATTAATGGTAGAGGTATTAATAGCAGTTGGGGCAATAATCAATCAGTTTGTTCAAGTATTCATTTTCAGACTTGACTCTCTGCGAGTCTCTCTGATTTCGTCTGTCTGTGTGTCTGTCTATCTGTCTGTGACTGTCTGTGTCTCTGTCTCTCTCTGTCTTCCACTTACTCTTGATCTCCAAATCATTCCTTCATAAATGACCGTGAAAGACATCTAAAAAAAAAAAAAAAAAAAAAAAAAAAAAAAAAAAACACCTTAACCATTAGAACCCCCCTCCCTCTCTTTCTCTAATACACACACACACACACACACACACACACACACACACACACACACACACACGTACACACTGTCGCACACATGGACACCATCCACTTAATCGTCAATTAACGAATATGAAAGGCATATAAAACGCTGAACCGTTGCAGTTTTTCTGTCTTTCTTCTGTCTCCGTTCCAGATTATAAAATAAACCGGCAACTGAAACTGTTTTGAAACTACGTAGAAATGTGGGCTTGAAACATGTCCAGCCCGTGTCCATCGCTGCTAGTTTCCCTCTCTGTCTATGTCAGCGACTTTTCCCCTGTGACCGTTTTACTCTCTCTCTCTCTCTCTCTCTCTCTCTCTCTCTCTGCTCTGTGTGTGTGTGTGTGTGTGTGTGTGTGTGTGTGTGTGTGTGTGTGTGTGTGTGCTTGCACGTGCGTGTATGTATGTGTGCGTTCATATACTTATGCATGTGTAAGTATGTTTGTGTGTATGTGTATTTAAGGACAAATGAGTATGCTTACCGTAAAGAATAAAAGAAAAAACAAAAAGACATGGGGGGAAAAATCATAAACACTATGCAGAATTTTAGCAAAATGATTTAAACGATATATGAAACAAGAGATGGAAAGTGCGAACAATATTTAGAACCATTGAAAGTATTCTGATTATTTTTTTTAATGCAATTAGAAGAGGCTGATAATCTTCCATGAAATAGAGACAATTGAGGGGAAAAAGAACTATGGAGTAAGTTTCCGACTGCTCCTTTAACACATATTCCGTTTTACTGAATTCGGCTTGAAAAGCATTCAGCTTTAACCGAAAAACAAAAAAAAGGATTTGGTTGTCGGACATATTAAATGTATGGGATCATGAACATATTAAACCAACGCTTTTCTATTCTTTGTTGTTGTTTCAAAGATTTGTTAGAAAAATTGTCACTTATCAAATTCATTTTACAGGGAAGAATATTAGAAAATTCTGAGCATCTGTACATTTTATCAACATTCTGATAAGAAGTTTATTTTGTTTAACGTGTGTGTGTGTGTGTGTGTGTGTGTGTGTGTGTGTGTGTGTGTGTGTGTTCCTCCTGTGTGTGTGTGTGGGGGGGGGGGGGGGGGGAGAGACTTAGAGTTTAACTGTCATGAGGTATAGACACAACATTTTAATCACAAATTTATACAAAAGATAGCACAGCTTTTACTTGAACAACGTTTATACAGGCCCCATATACGGAGCCATTACCGTCGTTTCATGTTCATGGAACCAGGGACAATTTTGCAGCATGGCTTTGTAGAGCATCGCAGCAGAGCATGTCACTTGAGCATTGTTTGCACAAGTCTGGGTCTGGTAGATCTTGATGGAGTAGATGTCCAGACCACAGAAAATATGTCTACTGACCATTTTTTTCTCACTCCATCTGTAATGTCCATGTATCTATTCGATTCTGTTTGTGGATCGTGACCACTATAGCGATGTCTACTGACTTCATGTCTTCGTTCAAAATGTTGTGCGTTTACTTTTCAGTCGGTAGTTTCCAGTAAAGTGAAAATGCATTCTCAAAGCGCCGCCTTTTTGTTTCCAGAGAGATGTGTATGTGGAATCCAATTGCTTTTTCATGACATGTTTTGTTCGCTCTAGATTTGAATCATTTCCATTTTATGTGGAACTTTTCAGAAACATTCTAGAAATGAAGTGTCGGATGTTTCAACATTTTGAAGCAGGCTTTCAGATGCCTGTTAGAGGTGTGATTTTTGTGGTTTGCTTTTGTTATGTGTAACCAGAAACTCAGCTGCGTGCAGTTTGTAACGTGACTGGGCATCAGCCATGTTCCACTGAGGCAGGAAGACTCGCGCCTTTTAAGCTGGGCATTTAAAATTGCAGACTCGTGTGCGTTTACGTGTGTGTCTGTGGGAGTGGGGTGGAGGAGAGGTGGGGGAGCAGGTAGAGAAGGAAGGTGGAGGGGGAGCGGGGAGTGATGGTGGTGGTGGTGATGCCAGAGATCAATTCAGCAGAAAAGGGTTGGAATACGAGAACTGCGCTGCTCATGTGGAGATCTGTAGACGGGAACCACATGTCAACTGCAGTGAATGGAGACTGGCATAATCAGGATATTACAGAGGTGAATCATCATGTCTGATTTCAGTTGAACTTTTTCTTGTTCATCTCAGAGTGTGCAGTGTTTTTTTTTTGCTTACTTTACAAAATGCTGTTGAAGTCTTGTGCCATTTTGCGAAAAATAATTTCGCAAAACTTTTTTTTTTTTTTTTTGGTGGCATCAGTTATCGGATCAATGGAGCACCTAAAGCGGTGATGATTTTTTTTTTTTCCTTAGGCCGAAATCCACCTCTTCATTTGTTGGTGCTTCACATTGCCCTCTTCATCTGAAAAAAAAAAGAAAAAAAAAAAAAAAGCGATTTCCACTATTTTTTTTTTCTTTCTTTTTTTCTTTTTCTTTCTTTTTGTCTCCAGTCTCTTACACACCATGCATAGTCCGTGTGTTTTCTTACAAATGGACACATTTTTTGTTGATGTTAGTGCTTTAGCGGTTGATACAAAGTGTCTGGGTTTGTTAATGTTCTAATGTGTGGTGTACTGGCACTCTCATGCTGGTAATGTGCTGCTTATACAACGCAAACAACTTAAATGAAGCAACAGACTTAATCATTTTTTCCCCTCAGTTTTTTTCAAAGACAGACAGACATACAAAAAAAAAAGAAGAAAAGAGAAAATATAGAAGCTTTAAAATTCACACCAAACGAAGAGAGGTATGGCGACTGAGGAAAGTAGTTATGATCATAATAATACCCATCACTGTCGCTCCTGAACTTACTATTCCCTGTAATCATCCTTGAAAAAGAAGGGCGAAAAAGAATGCAAGGATGATCCTAGGAAGATGGCAAACGTATACAGGAGACAGACTTTCGCAAACTTTGTACTGGTTTGTGATCTGTGTGATATTTGACCGGTATTTGAATGCCAGAGGTAGCTTAGGGTCAAGTTTAGGTCAAACTGATTTTGAAATTTCAAATCAATGCTGTACAAATACAGTTTCATTTACTTTGTTAGCAAGCTTTGTAGATGAAGAGAACTATTATGTCATGTGCATCTAACAGACATGGAAATTTGGTGCAGTCGTTGGTGATCTAATTACAAGAATCGTGGTCGGCGTAAGTTGAAAGGTCATCAATGCATGCATTGATCAGTATTGGGTAGGCGTGTTTTCCTGGAAAATTGTTCTGAAGAATGATGTCTTAGAATAGAATAGTTTATTCGCTGTCTCCGCACAGACTTTAGTGATATTACATAGCAATCGCGCGCGCGTATATGTGTATGTATATATATATGTGTGTGTGTGTGTGTGTGTGTGTGTGTGTGTGTGTGTGTGTGTGTGTGTGTGTGTGTGTGTATGTGTGCGTGTGTGTGCGCGTGTGTGTGTGTGCGTGCGTGCGTAAGTGTGTGTGTGTGTGTGTGTGTGTGCGGGGGGGGGGAGCGTTATGGAGAGAGAAGGGGAGCGAGTTGCCCATCGTGTATTTGTATGAAGCCTTGAACCCTCCACTGTGACCAGTTGTAGGGCAGGATGCAGAGAAGACTGCGGGGGGAAAGGTGCATCCATGCAAATGATGATGAGAGGAATGAGTTTTCACTACCGTTTGAATCTTGCAGATTTAATGCACTTTGTGACAAATAGTCATCGGTGAATTCTGCGTCGAATGATAGGAATGTGTGTTGCATTCAACGACTGAAGACAACATTTTTTAATCTCAACTGTTGATTTTTGTTGGTTTTTTTTTTTTTCGGATATGGCGGATCGGGGTGTTGTGGGCAAAAAACTGTACTAAGAGCTGAACCCCTACATCCATGCATAAATACACTAAATAAAACAGCACGTGAATAACAACGCACAAGTTGAATACTGGCGAAGTAGGGGAAATAACTGTTCGCTACCTATGTCATGAGCGAAATCTGTGGTTATCTCTCTTTAGGATTTTTTTTCCCCACATTCCATTGCTTATAACGCATGTATCTTGATATCAATTAATTGATCATTTATTAATTCCTTTGTTTACTTGTTTATAAGTTCCTTCCTAATTCCATTGATTTATTTATTCATTGACTTATTTTACTAATTCATTCGTTTATCAATGTGTCCATTTACTTATTAATTTATTTCCCTTTTCTTTCATTCATTTATTTGCTTATTAATCTGTTCATTTATTCATTTGTTTGTTTGTTGTTGTTGTTGTTGTTTTTGCGCGAGTCGTTGAACGTGTTCAAATAAAGAGGGATATGATATCTCGAACAAAGAGAACAGATTCTATATTTCATTGTGTTGTCTATTTGTGTTCATCTGGACCAGCTGGGATGAGGTGGGAACGAGCGAGAGGTGGGGGCGGGGGGTGATGGGGATGAAGGGGGTGATTCGGGAGAGGAGGGGTGGGGACATCATGTAATAGCTCTGTTTTTTTCACACACACACACACACACACACACACACACACACACACACACACACACAATGTGACCTAAGTCATAACTGACCCGATCGATAAAACCTCATCAAAGAGGATGAAGGCCTCAGAATCAGGACCAGCACCGAGCAGCTGCACTAGACGGGAAGCATCATCATTGATGTCATGGAGGCCACAGGTGAGATAGTGGATGCTTCCAGCTGGTGGTGGTGCTGCTGCTGTCCTCAGCATTCTGACCAGCTGCTTCTTCAACAAAATAGACAATGGTTTATTGTAAGACTGACTAACAACGACTACTTGCCTCCCCTGCCTCGCCCACTGCAGGGCCTTCAGAACCAGGACTACAGTTTTCCCGCAGCCTGGCGGACCCTGCAGGAACAGATATTGTGGCTCTGGCTGCATGTTGAGCAGAGCCACCTGCTGGGGTGTGAGGACGAGGGAGGAGAAGCGCAGGGCAGTTTCGGCCACAGCCTCTCCGAAGGTCCTCAGCACCTTGCGTGTTGGACAGCTGTGGGGATGTCGACCGTGCTGGCTGGTCCACAGAACCTGTTACAGTCCACACACACGCACACACACACACACACACACACACACACACACACACACACACACACACATATGGTGAGAGAGAGAGAGAGAGAGAGAGAGAGAGAGAGAGAGAGAGAGATGGCAGTTGAAACATGACTGTGTTTCTACACCTAGATAACAAGGAGAATCCTTGTCATTCTTACTTTGAGCCGAGATGGGCTCCGTGCTCGAAAATTCTGTTTATCAGAGTTTTTTTCTCTTTTTTTTTTTTTTTTTTCTTTTTTCTTTTTCTTTTCTTTTCTTTCTTTTTTTTCCCCTTGTTTCGCCTATTCCTCCACATGCTCGGAGTTCCCAGTTTGCAGAAAGTGAGCAACATAGACGGAGTCTGTGTCTCGCAGGCACAGGCGTGGTCTTGTTCCACTGAAGAGTCAGAGGCAGAAAGAGTCGTTTTGATATCATGACGTTCTGAAACATATGAGACGATCCCTGAAGAAGCCCTCCAGAGCCGGTGAACAATTGGGAAATGAAACAAACAAAATGAAAAGTCAAACAAAAGAAACGATTCTTCAACAGGCACTGGACTCCTTTCTTCATTCTCCGTGTGATCAAACCTTGTGACTGGCGCCGCAAATCATGTCCATTGGAGTAGTGTGGTGCAGACTGCTTATGGGGATGGTATCTGGCATTTAGTTTTTAAGTATGTATGTATGTATGTATGCATGTATAATGTGTGTGTGTGTGTGTGTGTGTGTGTGTGTGTGTGTGTGTGTGTGTGTGTGTGTGTGTGTGTGTGTATCTATAGTTAAAAAGCCACTCGGAATGTTAAAAGTGCTCAACCAAGTAGGGAGTGACATAACAGTTTAAAATAGGTTTTTAAATGAAGAATTAAAACCTACAAATTTGTTTCAAGCCAAGTGCTCTCCTCAGGGTCCTGAGGACCTCCTCAGGGTCCTGTAGGTTTTAATTCTTCCTTTAGAAACCTATTTTAAATTATATATATATATATATATATATATATATATATATATATATATATATATATATATATATGTGTGTGTGTGTGTGTGTGTGTGTGTGTGTGTGTGTGTGTGTGTCTGTGTGTGTGTGTGTGTGTGTGTGTGTGTGTGTGTGTGTGTGTGTGTGTGTCTGTGTGTGTGTGTGTGTGTGTCTCTGTGTGTGTGTGTGTGCGTGTATGGTATGTATGCATGTACGTACGTATGCATGTCTGTCTGTCTGTCTATGTATCTAGCTCGTAGTATCTGTCTGTGTGTCTACTGTCACGTTCTTCCATTACAATTCATGTTTCTTGAGTCATTAACGAAATGTCATCTATCTATCTATCTATCTATCTATCTATCTATCTATCTATAAAGAAACATATGTATTTAATATACAGTTCTTTATTCATAGCTTACTATGTGCTATTTTTTTTTTTTTTTTCATCAGCCTTATATATGCTTTTTTTTTCTTTTAAATAGGTTGTAGTGTGTCATCTTTCTTTCTGTTCCCAAATTATCCCTAAGATTTTTTTTTCTTCGGGCCTATTTCTTGAAGTCTTTGCTACCACGTTACTGCAGTCCATCGCAGCAATGTTCCACCGTGAGTCACTCTCAGGTTGAATTGCGTTATTTACAGAGTTCACGTTTTTCATCCTTTTTATTTCTTTAAAGATTTGCTGTGCGGCATTATACAATTCAGACATACATAAATGCTGCAACGTCGACGCTATGTTTGGATATCTATTTGGATATTGAATTGGGCTCTCACAACTTTTAACATATGTTTCCCAAACCCTACCCTCTGCATATCACAACGTTGTCGTTCATTTTGGGTGACCTGCAATTAAGCAATTTCTTGTCACTCTCATTCATTTCCTGTCCGTTTCCCAACAGATTTTTAACCACATGATAATGCTGCCACCTCAGCAGCACTACAGAAAGTATTTTACAGAGTGCGATCGTTTTCGCATAACGTTGAAACTAACTTCTCCTAACCCTATCCTCTATCAAAACAGAGTCAGCCATTCCGGATTAATCTGAAATTTAATCATTTTCTAATCACTCTAATTCATTTGCTTTTTTTTTTTTCTTTCTTTCTATTTGCGAACAGAATTTTTACTGCATAATAATCCTACTACACCTACACCATTTTTAGAATTTTTTCACATGGCAAGATTGTGTTCGCATAAATTTTCACATGGCTTCAACCATCCCTACCCTCTACGTGTCCAAGCATAGCCGAATGTGGACAACCAGTTTAGAATTCGTAGTCAGTTTAGAATTACCCTATTCCAATTTCGATTGAATTCCAGACTTTTGGCCATATATTGACATTGCTACGTCTACACCACTTTTTTCATACACTGTTGAGTGTGTGATCGTGATTGCCTAACTTTGATTCGACTGTATTATGGTGTGTTGAAGTTGTCTGCTATTTCTGTAATTGATGGAAAGTGTCATGAAATAGGTGTTAATACTGCATAAGATGTATGTTGCCGAAATACCTTTTAGCCCTTACATTGACAGTGGACATGTAAACAATGTATCGGCTCCGATTTGGGTCTTTGTTGTTGAATATGAGGTCGCAATGTCTATTTCGGATCGAGTACGGAAGATGTTCGACCGCTTGATCTGCCGTGAAGCGAGTGTTTTCTGTGCGATAATAATACCGTTATATGTAAGCAAGTTAAACTTGCTATTCCCTTTGCCTTGATAGTTCACAGTTTATGTGCATTTCCAAACACCAAGACTTAACAAAGTCGAATAGATCGGCCTTGCTGTAAGTTGAAGTAAATGTATCCATTATGCACAGAAGTAGCGATGCAAACATCCCATATCATATTTTGTCATATCGCATCAAATGTAACTCAGTTCACATGCAGAATGTTGTAGCAATTGACAGAAAAGATGTTTAAAAAACGTTTTTGTAGTTCAAACATAGGCTGTCGATTTCATAAATCATTTAAATCAGCAGAAACATAAGTCCGGGACTGACTGATGTCTTTTCCTTCAGTTTGAATAACCCCTTAACCTCGTAAAGCGAGCGCTGTTTGGTCGGCGCAGGTCAAAAACCTAAGGTGGAATGTTGGTCCAAACAAAAAGGGCGACTACCACTGACCTCGTCGCATGCGAAGCTAGGTTGTCCCTTCGTACACTGCGACTTCGGTCTCTTTTGTTTCGACTGGACCTTCATCATCACAGGCAAACTTCTGGTTTCAAACTTATTCGCTTACCAGAATCATTAAATGACTGAAAGTTAATTTGGCTTCGTATGACAGCAAATGAACTCAGCTGGCCCTAAATTCAGTCCGTACCAGCATTCGGAACAGAGTGTCTGGCCTGTGTGGTTCCACCATACAGGCTGACGGAAAACAGTCTTTTAGAAATGGTATAACTTGCATTTCGTTATCTCCATTGTCGCTATGTTAAATCTGTTAATGTTGAGATATTGCATTGATGTATTACGCTATGGAGACACATTATAAATTTGACTTTGAATTGGCCTCTGTGTTCTTTTGCTATTTTTCATGGTGAGGTGTGGCGCGCATGTTGTCCTGTCTCTCAAACTATGCAGTGTCATCTGTGTGTGTTCAGTGCCTCGGCAGGTAAGCTTATAATCTAGTGGGTCGTCTGCGCCTTATTGTTCAGGGTGTTTTGCTAAACCTGAACTTATTATAACTAGTGGGTCGTCTGCACCTTATTTTTCGGGGTGTTTACTGAACGTAAACTTATATAAAACTAGTGGGTCGTCTGCACCTTATTGTTCAGGGTGTTTACTGAACGTAAAACTTATTATATAACTAGTGGGTCGTCTTATTATAAACTAGTGGGTCGTCTGCACCTTATTGTTCAGGGTGTTTACTGAACGTAAACTTATTATAAACTAGTGGGTCGTCTGCACCTTATTGTTCGGGGTGTTTAGTGAACGTAAGACCGCTTGATATCCATCTTGACAAGGTCTCTCTCTCTCTCTCTCTCTCTCTCTCTCTCTCTCTCTCTCTCTCTCTGTGCGCGCGCGCGCGTGTTTGTGTGTATATGTGTGTGTGTGATTTGCCGAACAATTTTATAGTGGGGGAAAACAAGTGCAGGCTAACAATTTTTTCATCATTAGATTAATGACTTGGCAAAAATTAATTTGGTTAATGAAAAGTAAGAATAATGGAAGGGAGATGGTGGGGGGGGGGGGGGGGGGGGGGGAGGGGGGGGGGGGGACGCCGGAGGAGAGAAAATGAGAACGAATTTAGGGAAAGAGAGAGACAGAGACGGACAGACAGACAGACAGACACAGTGTGAAATTCGAAGAGAGATTAATTAAAAAAAAAAAAAAAAAAAAAAACAAGGAGGAGGGGGGGGGGGGGGATCGAGATGGGAAGGAGGGGGGCTGATCAGGATGATGCTGTTTGTTCCATTTTGATCTGAGATCACATGACAGAGCTGTACACCATGTGAACCATCCCTCTCCAGCCGTTGACAAACACTGTCTCTGAACTATTGTCTGAACCTTTTTCTGAACCTGACAGCCCTGCTTACGACTGTGTTGTTGACCTGAAATACCGTAGGAACTTTGAAGACACCCCGAGTCTATTCAGCCCTTTGTCTGTTGTTGACCTGAAATACCGTAGGAACTTTGAAGACACCCCGAGTTCTATTCAGCCCTTTGCCTGTTGTTGACCTGAAATACCGTAGGAACTTTGAAGACACCCCGAGTTCTATTCAGCCCTTTGTCTGTTGTTGACCTGAAATACCGTAGGAACTTTGAAGACACCCCGAGTTCTATTCAGCCCTTTGTCTGTTGTTGACCTGAAATACCGTAGGAACTTTGAAGACACCCCGAGTTCTATTCAGCCCTTTGTCTGTTGTTGACCTGAAATACCGTAGGAACTTTGAAGACGCCCCGAGTTCTATTCAGCCCTTTGTCTGTTGTTGACTGAAATACCGTAGGAACTTTGAAGACGCCCCGAGTTCTATTCAGCCCTTTGTCTGTTGTTGACCTGAATACTGTAGGAACTTTGAAGACACCCCGAGTTCTATTCAGCTCTTGGGAACTGATGATGTTCCCCCTCTGAACAGTGCAGACACAGACTGTGGAGTGGTGTGTGATTCGTCCACATTTCCTGACCACCAACCTTATCCAGTAACAATGTGTCCATACTTGGCAACCTCACCTGCTAACAATGTGTCCATACATGTCAACCTCACCTGCTAACAATGTGTCCATACATGTCAACCTCACCTGCTAACAATGTGTCCATACATGTCAACCTAACCACCTAACAACGTGTCCATACACGTCAACCTCACCTGGTAACATTGTGTCCATACATGTCAACCTCACCTGGTAACACTTTGTCCATACATGTCAACCTCACCGTGTAACAATGTGTCCATACATGTCAACCTCACCGTGTAACAATGTATCCATACATGTCAACCTCTCCTGGTAACAAGGTGTTCACACACAATCACAGAGATGTGCAGAATACACATACAGTTGCTGACTTACCTGGCCGCCAGTCTTTCATAGGTGGTATCGGACATGGAGGGGTCGGGTCCCCTCTCCACAACGCGTTCCACCAGGTGCCTGGCTGTTGCAGCTGGTCAGCACAGAGACAGCGCCCGACAGCCTGTGCCGTGTCCTGACTGTTGGTGCACCGAACCAAGGCCTGCAGGACACACAGAGGACAGACCCTTCAGCCAGGGGAGGTCACTGTCAGGGGTTGTACTACATGGACAGACGATCAATTCAGGGTGTGTGTCAGGGGATTACTGCATGTGCAGACCATCATGTCAGGGTGTGTCACCGTCATGGGTCGTATGGCATGTACAGACCATCATGTCAGGGGTGTGTACTGTCATGGGTCGTATGGCATGTACAGACCATCATGTCAGGGTGTGTCACCGTCATGGGTCGTATGGCATGTACAGACCATCATGTCAGGGGTGTGTCACTGTCATGGGTCGTACGGCATGTACAGCCCATCATGTCAGGGTGTGTCACTGTCATGGGTCGTACGACAAGTACAGACCATCATGTCAGAGAGTTATCACTGTGAGGGATGTACTATGGGGGTGTGCTCCATAGTACAAACAACAGCTACATGTTAAAGTGTCACAAACGCATGTCAGTTACAGTGTTGTACATACCAATGTGTCACAGCATATACAGCCCTCTGTCAGGTGCAGTATGAACAGACAGACATCATTCAGTGAGTACACACCTGTGTTAGTTACAGTACCTACAGCCTCGCCCATGTCATACAATGTGTACAGACCTACACCACCATGCAGTGTAGACAGACCTACACCATGCGGTGTATACAGACCTACACCATGCAGTGTAGACAGACCTACACCATGCAGTGTAGACAGACCTACAGCATGCAGTGTATACAGACCTACAGCATGCAGTGTATACAGACCTACACCATGCAGTGTAGACACACCTGTCATACAGTGTTACTTAGACCTATGTCATACAGTGTGTACAGACCTACACCATGAGTGTATACAGACCTA
>JADBJO010015341.1:15000-20000 GCA_016801955.1 Conus betulinus
GTGTGTGTGTGTGTGTGTGTGTGAGAGAGAGAGAGAGAGAGAGAGAGAGAGAGAGAGAGAGAGAGAGAGAGAGGAGAGAGAGAGAGAGAGAGAGAGAGCGAACGTGTGCGCACATGCTTCTCTTTTCGTTTCTTTTCTTTCTTTTTTTCTCTTTTTCCTTCTGTTTTTCCCCTTCCTCGAATGTAAATCATTCCTAAATTGTGACCTAAAAACTTGGTTGCTAGGTAATAGTTATGTAAATCATGCTTTCATCGTTATAAGCTTGTTCATTGTTTGTTTTTGTTTGTTTGTTTGTTTATTAATTTTGTTTGTTTGTTTTTCGTTTTTCGTGTATCATGCATATGTTTCATTTTGAAATTGTTTGTTACTGCTATTTGTTCTTGAGGGCATGGTATAAAAAAAAGCTCTTAGCTATCCATTTTACCCTCAATAAAATATTCGTATTCTCTCTCTCTCTCTCTCTCTCTCTCTCTCTCTCTCTCTCTCTCTCTCTCCTTCTCCTCTCTCTCTCTGCCAGCAAGATGTTCCTTCTCCAGCACTCCTCCAATCTTACGTGTTATGTGATGAACACTGTCAAAAACATGCCGTTCTACCGTCTCCCATGTACTCCAGAAACCGTTCTGAACTCAGTGTTACGACAAATGACATTATCTTCACACACAATCTAAGGCAGAAGGAAACACACTATCAAAGTGCTGATACCGGCAACCAGTTTTTTGGCCAACCCACTGCCACAGTAATCCAAGATAAAGTCGTGTCTCGGAGAGAAAACGCCCACATGTGTCTCGGAGAGAAAACGCCCACATGTGTCTCGGAGACAATGTCCACATGTGTGACCAGGGGCACCTTGACATGCTGAAAGAACCGATATGAAAAACAACGTCACTGCGTATCTTCCCAGTGTGTCAGTGTCAGTGTCAGTGTTCCCAGTGCGGTCTGTTTTGACCCAGCCACCTATTCGACTCTGTGATGTGGAAACGAATGGAAGAATGGACGGCAGAAAAGTTTTTGTGTGTGTGTGTGAGAGTGTGTGTGTGTGACACGTGTACCCAGTGTGGTAGTCACCTCCTCCGTCCTTTCGCAGGCCTGCACAGAATACACAGGGAGGAGACTCCAAGAAATGGACATGGCACAGGTAACTGACTGACTCTCAGTTACGATCGTGCCAGAAAGAGGTTTGATACTAGGCAGTGAATCAGACGATCTTAACGCTGAAGAAGATGGTGGCAAAGATTCCTATGAGGTGGTGAGTGAACTTGACAGGCTATTCAACACCAAGCAACATGAAAGTGAATCATGAAGACTGGGAAGCTTTGTCCTCTAGAACTCAACGAGGTTTTGGAGGGTCCGCCGCGATTGGATTATTCACAGTTGACCCAGCCAAATCATGGACGCAAAAATGCTCGCCTGTTTTGCAGGAAACAACATGCAAAATTGAAAATTTTCGCCTTTTTTTTTGTTTGTTTGTTTGTTGTTGTTGTTGTTTTTTTTCAAGGAACGACGCAAAAAAAGGACCTCAGTAACAGTTCAGCTGTCGACACCCGAAATCTGGGCGAGCTGTCGTGATTGCATACACCGTGTGCATTTGACTCACGATAAACAAGTTCAGAACAACACCAATCACCAATAATTCATGTGTTGTGATTAACAAAAATCTGCTGCTTCCGCGTTTTGATTCCAAATCGTAATGATCAGATGAATCGATTGCATAATGTTTGAACCTTTTCTGTTAGATAAAATCCACATCCCACCTTCTCCCTTTTTTGTGAACTGGCTTTGTAAAGCTTAACACAATAAATCGTTTATTCTCTCTCTCTCTCTCTCTCTCTCTCTCTCTCTCTCTCTCTCTCTCTCTCTCTCTCTCTCTCTAACTCACATGAAGTTGAAAACGAAGTTGAAGTTGATGAAAGCAAACAGTGAAGGTGATAAGTTAGACATTAATTGCAGTAAAAGAATGCACTTTGATTTGCTCGAAAACGACATTACTGAATTAGAAATACACTCAGCGCTGCACGGTTTTCAAGACGGTAAAGCGGCGGGACCCGAGGGATTGATAAACGAATTTCTTAGAAATTCAGTACCTATTATGTTTTAGTATTTTTTGGTCACATTTTCTTATGATAGGCTGTTATTTACATTAGGTCGGTATCTATGATGATTGAAAGGTGAGAAACTGTTATAAAACCGTTACGAAAGGCGGCCTAAATACCCCAGATAACTATCGAGACACCTGATCATGAAAGGTATGCAGCAAACTGTAGAGCTTTATGTTAAACGAAAGACTGACTGGACCCAGTGGCTTGAAGATAATAACATTTTTAAATGACTGTAAGGCTGGTTTTCGAAAAAAAAATAGCACTGTCGATGATTTATTCCTATTTTTGCCTGGTTTCAGAAACAATTGTTGTATCATAAAAAAAAAATTGTATGTAGCCTTTATTGACTTCAGAAAGCATTTGATTCGGTGTACAGACTTACGGTCTGGACCATATTAAGGAAACGTGGTATAGATGGCAAAACATACAGAGCCCTACACAGCATGTACAGAGTAATGAGAGCTAAAGGTCTTCGGGTTGATGAGTTGACAGGCTCATTTCTATGCTCCACAGATGTAACACAACGAGGAATTTGTTTTCCTGGTTTGTAATCTGTTTCTCTTCTTTATTACCGAACGGGCAGAGAAAATCACAAAATTTAGCAGGCATGGTATTCAGTAATTAACAGGCCTTGTTGAAATCTTTATTCTTATGTTTGCAGATGACGTCATGTTGGTGTCCGATTCTGTTTGTGGTTTTGAAAACCAGTAAAATGTTTTGCATGAGGTTGCTCTGAAACTGGACCTGGAATTTAACCTCCACAAACCAATCAATTACATTTAGAAATGGAAAACATGTTGCTGTGCATGAGCGGTGGTGTTATAGTGATAATCGAGCAGAACTGGTTAACGGTTATAAGTACCTTGGTATCTCTCTTCTCGCTAGTCGTTCTCGCATGCTTTGAATGATATCGCTAACCATGCGAAAAAGGGAGTGGTATGTATTTTCAGATCACTCTGGTCACCAGAAAGAAAGATCTCCTTCTACATTCTTGAAGCTTTTCGATGCTCAAATCCAGCCTATGCTCAGCTATGGCGCCGAGGAGCGGGGGCAACGGACAGCCATATGACAGCCACTGAGACAGTTCAGTTGTTAGCCTTAAGGAGAGTCTCCAATGTTTTAATCAAAAGGCCTAGTCTCATGGTCTACGGTGAAACAGGTCGTTACCCATTATACATCAACCTTTTTTTTCGTCAAGTGTATGAAATACTAGTGACGAGTAATTCAAATGTCTCCCGACCGATTGCCATTTTCAACTTACAAAATGCTCTTACATCTTCATGAATGAAACAAAAAAAAAAAAAAAGAATCGGCGTCAACTGTTCTTTATGCACTCTATTAGTATGGCTTTGAAGAAATTGAAAAAAAAAAAAAAAAAAATCAAGGAGTGCGCGATGAGAAAATAAAATTCGCCGCGTTAAAGGACAGACTCACATAATCAAGAATGGTCAAGAAGCATTAATAATTCAAGTGAACGATGTTCTTTCTGTTGCACATTTAAGTCTTCCTTATCTCTAGCACCATATCTAAACCAGTTGAAAACATCTCAGGCTTAGAACACTTCATTCGCTTCAAGTTAGGAGTTTCGTGTTTAAAGGTCCACGGATTAGATTTCGGAGAAAAACACTTGTGAAAGAAGATTTGACTGTCCATGTGGTCGATTCCATGCAAAACAGATGTACATTCCTTCTCCCGTGTCCCAAATATCAGAAAATTAGATAATAGTACACTGCAAAAAAAAAGTATTTTAATAATCCTTCGAGCTTTAAACTTTCAGTTCTTCTCGCAAATACAAATCTAGGCAAATTACGCCTGCAGCATATATTTGTAAAGCCTTTGGGATTAGAAATAGATAATTGAAAATAGTGATATGCTTATCATTCAAATGCCTCTGGCTGGTGCAAACCTTTGTTGACACGGGTCTGGCCTCTCTCTCTCTCTCTCTCTCTCTCTCTCTCTCTCTCTCTCTCTCTCTCTCTTTAGAGCCCTCTTTACAGCTTCCCTCAGAAGAATCGAACCCTTTCTTCCCCAACAAGTCACTGTGACCTTCAGCAGTGGCTTGACATAGTCGAAGCCAGCCCATAGCTGGACGTGGCCAGGGCTGCCAGAACAGGGCCAGGAGACTCATCACAGGCCAACAGTTCGACCAGCGGAAGCCTGAAAATAGACCTGCCCGCAGGAATCAGAGACGGAGACAGGATGAGATTCATAACTCTGCTTCTAATCCGGGGGATTGGACAAAGGGGGGGAAGACAGGGCTGAGGGAAGGCGGAGGTGGGGTGAGGGAGTGAGAGAGAGACAGAGAGAGACAGACTGAGGGAGACAATGACAGACAGACAGAGAGAGAGAGAGAGAGAGAGAGAGAGAGAGAGAGAGAGATGGAAAGAGCAAGCAAGTGAGCGTGATAGAGAGACAGAGACAGACAGACAAACAGACAGACAGACAAAGGAACAGAGAGAGGAGAGAGAGAGAGGGAGGGATGGAGGGAGAGAGAGAGAGAGTGAGTGAGTGAGTGAGTGAGAGTGAGAGAGAAAAGGGGGAAAAGAGCAGAAAAAAAGAGGTGGGAAGGGTTTGGTGGCGCGAAAAGGGGGTGAAGCTGAAAGTGATGAGAATGGCCTAGGAACCGTCGGATGTGAGCGCAAAGTGTGCCGTTATCAGAGTAGGCCATCCTTCTCCATAAACATAAAGCAGGAAGAGGGGATAAACAGCCAAAATAAATCAATGAACAAAGGGCAAGAATCAGAAAAGAGAAAAAATAAAGAGCGGGCGGAAGAATGGAAAGCTACGCGTAATAGCAGGAAAGGACAAACTGAACAAAAAGGCAGAGGATAGAAAAAACAAATGAAACTGAACAAGATGAAGGAGAGACGGCGCTTAGAACAGGGTAGGGAGGAGGAGGAGGAG
>JADBJO010015341.1:25000-27500 GCA_016801955.1 Conus betulinus
TTTCACATAGAGAAACTAGTTGTAGCGAGAAGGATACAACACATCATGATAGCAGTCCCTGTAACAGCTTGAATTCAATCAGATCTACGTGTTACACACTGCACCACTCGGCGTGTGTTCGGGGGGGGGGGGGGGGGGGGGGGGGGGGGGGAGCTTGGTGGTACTGGCTTGCGAGCCGGAAGCCGAGAACGATTCGTTGACAAGATCTGCTGTCGTCTTTGACATAGCTGTTGGGGGATTTACAGCTCTTACAGGCTGTGGCTGTGGCTTTCTGGCACGCCCTGGGAAGTTGCTGCATTCCCTTCTCCACCCTCTTTCCCACTTGCTCGCCTTCCTTCCCCCTCCCAACCTCGTCCTTCCCTCCCAAGCGCCCTATCCTAATCGCACCCATTTTCTCTCTCTCCCTCTCCATTCTTTAACAAGGGTATGGTTTCTCGACGGAAATGTTCAACACTCAGAGACACTAACAGTACAGAAGAGAGAGAGAGAGAGAGAGAGAGAGAGAGAGAGAGAGAGAGAGAGAGACAGACAGACAGACAGACAGACAGAGAATTTTTCGTGGTGGTTCCCTCCGGAGGTGGTGGGGGTGGTATAGGGGAAAGGTGTCACTCACACTGGCTCTATGATTGACAAACCACTGTCTTTGGTTATGGGTTTGGAAGCGGCGGATATTGCGTCATAGCAGGTACCTCTGACCACAAGCGAAGTGACTCCGCACAGCAGCCGTGTCTCCGCTAACAGGCTGTCTCTCAACGATCTGTTGTTGACCGCTCCCTGTGATCTTACTGACCAGACGAACCTGAATGTGGCTTTCTGTAGTGAAGCGGGTGGAGGGGGGAGAGGGAAGGGGAGGGAACGGATCTGGTATGAGCAGCGTGGGGAGTGAAGCCACTTAGCGACTGTGACGAGTAGGGGTGGCAGGGGGTCCCCCTAAGGACTGTGACGAGTAGGGGTGGCAGGGGGTCCCCTAGGGACTGTGACGAGTACGGGAGGTCCCCTAGGGACTGTGACGAGTAGGGGTGGCAGGGGGTCCCCCTAGGGACTGACGAGTAGGGGTGGCAGGGGGTCCCCTAGGGACTGTGACGAGTAGGGGTGGCAGGGGGTCCCCTAGGGACTGTGACGAGTAGGGGGGTGGCAGGGGGTCCCCCTAAGGACTGTGACGAGTAGGGGTGGCAGGGGGTCCCCTAGGGACTGTGACGAGTACGGGAGGTCCCCTAGGGACTGTGACGAGTAGGGGTGGCAGGGGGTCCCCCTAGGGACTGTGACGAGTAGGGGTGGCAGGGGTTCCCCTAGGAACTGTGACGAGTACGGGAGGTCCCCTAGGGACTGTGACGAGTAGGGGTGGCAGGGGGGGTCCCCTAGGGACTGTGACGAGTACGGGAGGTCCCCTAGGGACTGTGACGAGTAGGGGTGGCAGGGGGTCCCCCTAGGGACTGTGACGAGTAGGGGTGGCAGGGGGTCCCCTAGGAACTGTGACGAGTACGGGAGGTCCCCTAGGGACTGTGACGAGTAGGGGTGGTGGCAGGGGGTCCCCTAGGGACTGTGACGAGTAGGGGTGGCAGGGGGTCCCCTAGGGACTGTGACGAGTAGGGGTGGCAGGGGGTCCCCTAGGGACTGTGACGAGTAGGGGTGGCAGGGGGTCCCCTAGGGACTGTGACGAGTAGGGGTGGCAGGGGGTCCCCCTAGGGACTGTGACGAGTAGGGGTGGCAGGGGGTCCCCTAGGGACTGTGACGAGTACGGGTGGCAGGGGGTCCCCTAGGGACTGTGACGAGTAGGGGTGGCAGGGGGTCCCCTAGGGACTGTGACGAGTAGGGGGTGGTCTCCTAGGGACTGTGACGAGTAGGGGTGGCAGGGGGTCCCCTAGAGACTGTGACGAGTAGGGGGGTGGCAGGGGGTCCCCTAGGGACTGTGACGAGTAGGGGTGGCAGGGGGTCCCCTAGGGACTGTGACGAGTAGGGGTGGTCTCCTAGGGACTGTGACGAGTAGGGGTGGCAGGGGGTCCCCTAGGAACTGTGACGAGTAGGGGTGGTCTCCTAGGGACTGTGACGAGTAGGGGTGGCAGGGGGTCCCCTAGGGACTGTGACGAGTAGGGGTGGAGGGGGAGGGGTCCCCTAGGGACTGACGAGTAGGGGTGGCAGAGGCGGTCCCCTAGGGACTGTGACGAGTAGGGGTGGCAGAGGTGGTCCCTTAGGGACTGTGACGAGTAGGGGTGGCAGGGGGTCCCCTAGGGACTGTGACGAGTAGGGGTGGCAGGGGGGGGATCCCCTAGGGATTGTGACGAGTAGGGGTGGCAGGGGGGGGTCCCCTAGAGACTGTGACGAGTAAGGGTGGGGGGGGGGGGTCCCCTAGGGACTGTGACGAGTAGGGATGGCAGAGGTGGTCGCCTAGGGGACTGTGACGAGTAGGGGTGGCAGGGGGGTCCCCAAGGGACTGTGACGAGTAGAGGTGGCAGAGGTGGTCCCCTAGAGGACTGTGACGAGTAGGGGTGGCAGAGGTGGT
>JADBJO010015341.1:35000-44075 GCA_016801955.1 Conus betulinus
CTTAAGTTATTAAGCTGGGTTTGAAGGCCAATGATAGTTTCAGACAATAGAACAATATCATCTGCCAGTAAAAGAATAAACAACTCAAATGCATCATAAGAAAACACGGCACCATGCCTACCGTTATTCAGTACTTCTAGGGCCAGTTCATTTATAAACAATGAGAATAATATGGGGCTGCACACATCACCCTGCTTCACACCAGCAGTACAGTGATATATTCAGTCAGTTGAGAGCCACACCTAACCCTACATTTAACGTTATCATACATGCTCCTAATACACTTGTACAATTTACCTCTTACACCATTTTTTATCAAGACTGGCCAAAGCAAATTTCTATTTATAGAATCAAATGCCTTCTCAAAATCTATGAATGCTACATACAGTTTACGATTAAACGAAAAATTGTTTTTGTATCAAGGCTAACAAAGTAAACATGTGATCTATAGTTGAATATCCCTTTTTAAAGCCAGCTTGATGCTCACCTGTGATATTATGTTCATTTACCCCATTCCTGCAGTCTAACATTAATAATTGTACTATATAATTTACTACTAATATCACTAAGGGATATACCTCTATAATTGTTAGGATTATTCACATCACCTTTCTTAAACAATGGGTAAAACTACAGATTCACTCCAATCTCGAGGAAAGATACCCTTATCAAACAGTGTGTTAAATAATTTTAAGAAGAACTGGAGCACATGATCACAAGAATTCTTGTATATAATTCACTAATAATACCATCAGGTCCAGCTGCTTTGCGACTTTTCAGCTTTCTGAAAGCGTATAATAACACTTCTTCTACCGAAATTGGACGATTCATGAAACCATCAACATCATCATGCTCACTTAAGCTTTCGTTCGTATTACAATCCAATGTTTCTTTTTCTAATAATGATTTAAAATGATTAAACCAGGTCTCAACATTAATGCTATTTTTTGGTTGTTGTTTTCTTTTAAACGACAGTTTATGTACATTATCCCAGAACTCTCTTTGATTACGTATGGAACTCTCAAGTCTCTCCAATAGCACCTTATTAAAGAGCTTTTTCTTTTCTTTTCAACAAGTTTTTATATTCACGTCTTGCTATTGTATATTCAGAGCAGGCTGTGTTGTCTGCCGGACGTCTGTTATACTGTCGTAGCATTTTTCGAACATTTCTTTTACTTGCTTTACATTCCTGGTCGAACCAGTCATCATTTTTATCAGTTTTATTAACATAAATACGTTTTTTTCATACATTCCGCACATCCTCTCATACATTCATTAAACTCATCCAGCGCTCTGTTTATGTCAACATCAATCAAAGTCATAGCTATATAAATCTTATAATAGCAGTTTCTGACAACAAATTATCTTGAAATAAATGGCTATTATCACTGTTCCACACAAACTTTTCAATGACCTGATTGTTAACAGTGTTGTCTTCAACCATATTTACGTTAGGAAAAACAACAGAAAATACAACAGGCATGTGGTCAGAGTCAATACGTTCAGCAACACAAAGTTCACAGGAATCACACACGACAGAGAATAGATCACTCGACAAAATAAAATAATCAGTCACACTACTACCTGTTTCAGAAATGTATGTGTAGTGACCTTCAAGGTCACCATTACACACTCCATTTAAAATATTCAAACTCAAAGCAGTGCACATGTTTAATAATGCTTTACCAAAACTATTTATATGGCAGTCTTCTGAACATCGACCATAATCAAGTGAGTGACTTTTATATTGTATATCTATGGCAGGGTCTGAAAAATGAATCTGAGAAAATTTAGCTATCCTACTGTTTAAGTCACCACATAAGATAATATGCGCATCCCGTTCCATTAGACAATCCTGTAAACTTTCTTCCAACAAAAGTATTCCATTTCCAAGAGATCAAAGTGAGAATAAAAAGGTGATCTTCTGGAGGAACATATGTACAAAAATAGATTATATCTTTCGTAGTGCCAAACAGTTGCTTATCAATCAAAAACACACACGCGTTTACAAATTTCACATTAATCATTTGTATAAATGGGGCAAAATACTCTTTAACAAACAAACAATCCCTCCTGATCGTCTCCCCCTGTTTGGACAGTTTAAAGGCAGGCTTAAAGAAGGCTGTGTAACCAGAAAATAGGTCGTTGTCAAAACTCTCCCAAAACGTTTCCACCAAGCACACGAAATCAAATTTACAAAACATGTTACAAAGTCCCGATCTTTGATTTTAGATGATAATCCGTTAACATTCCATAACAGAAAGGAGAAGGGGGTGTTTATTGACAGTTACAGGCGACGCTTGAAAGGGGGACGTGCTACTGACATTTCTGGTAATGTGTCACAAAACTCATATTCCTCAGACACAGATGCGCTCCCCCCTTGACTGTGTGACGTCGATCCGAACTGCACGTGCTCGCACACCTCTGGCAACTCAAGGCTGTCACTCTGACCGGACAAGTTCTCACGTGCGACATCGACAAATAAACATTGCTCCGGTGACAGTTTAACTTTATACCCCCTCCCATTTGTACCAAGATCGTGTGCAGGGGTTTTACGGGAAGAAATGGGCCGGCCAGAACATTATTTTGAATTTTTCAGTTTATCATTACCCATCCATAAAACTTCTGCCCATCAATAATGAGATGGTCATAGACCATGACACACCTCTGTCCTTTACTTCTGGCAGCTTTCAAATGTGGTGTCAACTTTCGTCTTATGTCACGAACACTCGACGGAAAGTCCCTCTCCAATAAATACATCACTCCCTTTAAGTTTTTTTTTTTCATTCAGAATTCGAACTTTATCCTTATAAAAGCAACATCGGACTATTACAGGGGAGTCGGGTTTACCATTCAGGCGATGGACACGGTCAAATTCAATATCTTTTGCTATTTCTAAACTGGTCAGTAATCAACTCTTTAACAGTGTTCTCACAATCTTCAACCGTTTCGTCCGCACGTCTTTTTAAACCATGGAGGATTAAATTGTTGCGTTTCGATCTCCCTTCTAAATCGTCTAGTCTTTTTTTCAAGCGCATCAATTTTATCCAGAAGATCAGCATTAGTCTTCATCAGCTCCTGGTTCTTTTGGTGGAGATAATCCAACTCCTCCCTCAGTCCCCCCCAACCCCCCCCCCTGGAGGTCCGCAAACTGGTCTCTGAGTTCATTAACACTGTGCTCCACATTGTCCAACTTACTGATCATGTTGCTGTCCATGGAGTCCAGTCTGGCCATCACGTCCATCAGAGTAGGGGGATCCCGAGAAGGAACAGGGAAGGAGGCCGACTGCCCGCTGCCTGCTGCATCACCAGTCTTCCCCGCGCTAGTTCTGCGTCCACTGCTGCTGGAGGTCCTGGGCTGCTTGCTGTCTGATCTCAGAGGTCCGGGTTTCTGCTCCACGTCACCACATCTCAACAACAGCCCCGCCCCAAAACATCAGGGTGAGGAGCAGGCCCAGGGTGACACCGTCCGCTCGACTGCGCGGTGACAACATGGCGATGCGCATAGCTGCTTTTGCCTTCGCCCGCTTCAACATAAAGGCCTGAAATATCGGCTGGAAGCAGCCACAAAACGGCCCTAAAAACTAAGGAGCCAATGGCATGGTCCTCGATTCAGCCAACCGCAAAGTACTACGCTGGTACACTGCCTCAGTCCTTCCTTCTTCGCAAAATACTACGGAGGATACGAAATGCGACCTGTCTGTGCAAAACCTCCGTTCACCCCCCCCCACAGAGAGAGAGAGAGAGAGAGAGAGAGAGAGAGAGAGAGAGAGAGAGAGAGAGAGAGAGAGAGAGAGTCATAAGTCACAAGCACAGTGGAATCATTATAAAGAGAAACGACCCAGGAAGTTTCTGCAAGCGAGTACTCTTACAAATGATAATAAAATCATCATCATCATCATCATCATCATCATCTCTCTCTCTCTCTCTCTCTCTCTCTCTCTCTCTCTCTCTCTCTCTCTCTCCTCTCTCTCTCTCTCTCTCTCTCTCTCTCTCTCTCTCTCACACACACACACACACACACTCTTTCTTTCTCTCTCTCTCTCTCTCTCTCTCTCTCTCTCTCTCTCTCTCTTTGAATTACGTGTAAATGTTTCAGATAAATTCAATGTCATTGTATCAAAAATTGAAGATCTTTCAAATCTTGTAACAACCTTACAATCAGCAAACAACCAACTACACAAAGAGAACCATTTATCAAAAACACAGTTAGGATCTTTACAATCAGAGCTGAAAAAATTAAACCAATCCAACCTCAGCGTATGACAGTCTGCACGCAGACTGAATGTCCAAGTCCAAGATATAAAGAGTCAGCACACGTATTCACGCAGACGGATCCCACATCTGTTCATCTATTAGACAGTGTGTCTGTGACAGAGAGTAAAGAATGTACGACGGTGACAGAAAACCCTTTCCCAAACCAATGACTGTATCACGGTTCCAACCAGTGTCAACCAAGAAATTCCCGACTTTCCCTCTGAGTCGCCCGACAGTTTTAAAGACAATCTTCATTTTTTCCATTCAGACGTCCAACGCATTTTCAGTTCTATCTGACGCTGACAATAAACCAGAAACAGGTTCGAAATCGATCTCAAAGAATTCCAGTTCTTCAAATGAAACAAATTCTTATCCTAAACCCACCCCTTTAGAGACGCTGTCACAAATGACTATCCCTGACAAAACAACAGTCTTATTCATTGGCGATTCCACAATACGTTACGTTTAATCCAAAAAGACTAGCCCCTCGACAAGAACGTGTTTTTTAAAATCTGTATCCCTGGCATGTCTATCAAAGATCTCCAAACCTGGCTTCTTTCAACACCTGTGACCCCACACCTGAACGACATTATCATTCATGTGGGTTTAAACTCATGCCCCTCAGGTCCTGTGTCTACCGAAATGTGGAGCGATCTCATTAAACTACTTCGCAAAAACATTTCGATGGCTCTCGTGTTTGTTTTAGTTCCCTACTGCCCGCAAAAGGAAAACATTCCTTCAATAATTCTATCCTCCCATCAAACCGCAACCTTAAAACAGAGTTGTGCAAAGTACCATGCCATTTTTATTGACCATTTTCAAACGTTTTGCCTCTGATACAAGTCTTTACAGTAACTCTACTCATCCAAATGCTAGAGGTACTGCCAGACTAGCAGAAAACATCAAACTGTTATGCAGGACCTCTCATAAAGTGGAAATTCACCCTGTCAGACCTCCTTTTTTCAATCTAAAAGATACTGGACAAAATAACTGCAACTATGACATTCGCACTTACCACCCACGCGCCCAAACCGTTGCTGAACACGCTGATTTTCAAATGCCACCACCGGACTACCCTCCCCTGTCATCATCTGAACATTATCCTCTGCTTGCACCCAACTCTGGTTCCAAGGTAGGAGTGTCTGGACCACAACCTATCAGAAGTATAGCGCCCTCATTTCGCCCACAGCCCCTCCTCAAATAATCCGGGCCTGAAATATCAATTAAACAGTGCTAATAACATTTCTACGCCCAACCAAGGCAACCATGTCTTCCCATCACCTCCCTATCCTCCCAGTAGTTTGATCAACTCTTTCTAATTACCAAGGGAACAGAGCGACGGACAATTTTTATGTCACCCCACCACACCAAGCAGAAGACAGAATCCATCCATATGCAGGACATTTGCTGAGGATGGCTTCCCATTTACTGAGAAATCAAAGCGGCTTGTCCCCTTATTAATGACATTACATATTTATCACCAGTTCAGTATCTGTCTACCTCACTCTCTTCTCTCTTTTGCCCTGTGCCTCTCTTCGAGGCGCGCACGCACGCGCGCGCACGTGTGTGTGGATATATTGGGAAGGGGGGGAGGGGGGTGCTTTGCACGTGCACGTGCGTGCATTTGTCTAGGATTGTGTACACGTGTACGTATGCGCACGAAGATATCCATTAGTATCCTCATCTTCTTGTAAAGGATGATTTTCTTTTAATAACTTTCCGTATGCTAATACTTATGTGTTTGTTTTTTTTTTTTTTGGAAGTGAATTTGAGTGTATGCCTTTCTTTGCTTTAGTGTGTGAATTGAGTGCTGTGTGTATGAAAATAATACGTATTGTTTAGTGCATGTTAGCGCATTTATAGTTTGTAAATGTGTGTGCATGTCTGTTTATATTTTCGGTTTGCGAACGTTTGACTATGTGCATATGAAAATGTATAATGTAATGTGCACGTTAACGCACTCACAGTTTTTCTGGATCTTGGAAATGATAATATCTTTCTCGTTAATCTTGTAAGACCGACTCAAGTATAAGATACTAGTATTGTAAACAACAAGCATTAATTGTGTGCTTGTGGCCAAAGTTTCTTCTATTGTATAGACATAAGCTTGCATTACTTTTTGTTAATCTGCCTTACTGTTTTTTCTTTGTTGTTGTTGCATAGATTGTCGGGATTTTCTTTTTGTGTTTGTTTGTTTGTTTGGGGTTTTGTTTGATTGTTTAGGGCTTTTTCCCCCCCTCCCTCCCATCTTCATTATTCACTACTTACCCTTCTTCCGTCCGCCCCCACGTTTAATACTTCGTGTATGCCCCCTTTCTTCGTCTGCTTTAGCCGATCTTAAGGATGCCTGACACTTTAGAAACTTGGCCGTCTAAAGATGGTTTTAGAGTGGGATTCCTCAACATAAATCACTTAATCAATAAAATATCTGATGTTTCATATATTTTGGCAAATGCTGGTAAGCATTTCCATATTTTTGGCTTTGCCGAATCACGTCTTACTGAACACATTCTAGATTCTGAAATCTCCATTCCTGGATATAATATAATCCGCAAAGATGCTCTAAACATCCCAAAGAGACGGGTTTGGTAGTGTACATTCACCATAGTATAAAGTTTAAATGTATTGAACCTCGTAATTACCATAACATCGAGTCAGTATGGATCCAAGTTGATTTTAAAAATGTGAGCCAGTTCAACTGGGTTTCACATACCGCAATCCAGCAGAACACGTCAGTTGGATTGACAATTTCACTCTGTTGTTAGAAGATATTTCCTTGCTTTCGGATGAGCTGATATTGTTAGGCGATTTTAACATTGATTTGATCAAATATAACAACACATGGGTTCATTGTTATGAATCTTTTCAACTTGTTCAGTTAATCGACAAACCTACAGGGTAACATCCACATCCAAAACTCTTTATTGATCACATTTACACCACGACAAAAAGCAATATAACTGAAGTGTGTTCACCGCTGTATGGTTGTAGTGATCATTTCCCAGTATGCTTCACTTGGTCGAAAAAAGGAGTTAAAATTCCGAAGAATGGTCACACGTTTATAAGATACAGGTGCTTACGGAATTTTGATAAAAAACAAATTTTTGTTTGATTTGAGTAATTCACATCTTTTCCTAGTCTGCCAGTTTACAAATCCAGATGAAGCCTGGGAAGTTTGGTACCACAATTTTTTAAATATTTATGATAAACATGCACCTTTCAACTCTTACTGCACTTACCTGATTACGAAACCGATTCTGATTGATTCAAAAGCCATATCAATCAGACTTAGACATCCCCTTAATGTCAGTTCATGATGTATATAATGCCCTGATCCGTCTAAAAGAAACATGTGCGCGGTGCTTAGACGGTATTGATGGGCAAACCGCCTAAAACTTGCAGAGTCCAATTTATTTCTGAAACACTGACCTACATCTTCAATTATGTATAGCTACGAACCAGGTTCCTGAGCAATCTTTCAAAGATGATGCTAGAGGGTAACGACCGCATCTAGATAGAGCAGAGTGAGCACCTCGGATCGCATTGTATAGGTTCACAGGGACCAAAGTTTCAGATCCTGTCTGTGGTATCAGTAAAGTACTTTAGTGGATCTCTACGAAGATGTCATTCTTGCAACTCCATATTGCTACCCAGACACAGTAACCTGTAGTTTCACCTCATCAGCTAGGATTTCTAGTGAAGGCTAAGCCAGACATCACTTCTTGCACATAACGGTAGCACTGACTACCATTATCCGCATTAGGACATACTTCTCATCCGGACAAGCTGCGGTACAATATGAAATGCCAAAACCAGCGACTGTGTCCTTATTCTGACTTGACTTTGGCGTACTACGACCCTTTTGACCTAGTATATCGAACTGCATCCACAACGACTGCTCTCTCAGGTCTACTTAATTCACAAGTTAAAATCTGTACAGTTAGTCGTAATGAGACTGCTTAAACTAATTCTGTCTGTCGTTTCGCTTCGCAATGCAGACATTACCAACTTACCCACACACTGTCAATTCTATTGCACTCAGTACGCCTATCTTCCACCACTTTTGCCTCCACACCCACTGGCGCCCTTCCTCACCAGCCCCTCCCGCATCCTAGGACACCCACTACTTTTCTCACAACTATCACTAACTACGACACATCACTCCCCCCACCTCTGATTCACCACAGACGCTTAGCTGACATACTGATTCGCCGCACGACACTACTACGCTTCTCCATGTACGTCTGTGTATTCTGCTACGCCTCCCAAAGAACCAGGCAGCATCCAAAAGTATAATATGTTAATCGTAGTCATGAAAACAAGTATTGTATACTCTCATCTGCCTACTCAGACTCCTCTCCTCTATCTCTCTCTCTAAATCTACCTAAATCTCTAGCATGGCTGCATAGAATTAAGACACCTATATGATGTCTACATACCTCGTCAAACCAAACATATGCATCTAACCACCACAGTACAAAGGCAGTACTAACATCTTACCAAACATCCACTCGTTCTTATGATGCGTAGTAGTTGCATACTCTGATTCTGCTGATTTGACTTCTCAATGGCCCACTTATGTCAACTAGACCGCCCTAAGAAATGGATCCACGTGATTCCGTAACATCATCTGCCTCTATAGCCTCATCACGATGGATGATATTTTACTTTTTTTTTTAAGTTTCTTATACAGACTTTGAAATAGTCGGATCAGGGTTATAGATCCCAATATTCTGTCCTTCTTCCCCATCACTATCGGGTTTCTACTTCTGCGCCCACATTCCACGTCTCTCTCTCTCTATCGTCGTCTTCTGTCTC
>JADBJO010015342.1:0-2500 GCA_016801955.1 Conus betulinus
AAACCAAGACTGAATATGAAAAAATAGACAGAAAGTGAGACGAACAGACAATAAATATCACTGCTACTGCTGCTGCTGATGTTGTTACTACTGCTGCTACATAGTGGTAGTTAGTTTGCTTAGTGTCTTCATTTACTCTGATGACTTCAGAATCTTTTAAAAAGATCATCCTGTAGATTAATGATGATTAGAGAGACGCGCTACTCCTACAACATCAACAACAGCTACTGCTACTCCTACTGTTACTACTAGCACAACAGCAACGACAATGACAATTTTCTAATACTAATACTACTGCTGCTGCTGCTGTGCTTTTACTGCTACTACTAATACTACTGCTGCTGCTGCTGCTGCTGCTACTACTACTTACTACTACTACTACTGCTACTACTACTACCACCACTACTACAGATGATGATGCTGATTTAGATGCTGCTACTACTTCTACTACGTCTACTTCTCGTACTACGATTACGACTACTACTACCATTACTACTACTACAAACAACTACTGCTGCTGCTACTGCTGCTTCTGCTACTCCTGCTGCTGCTGTGCTACTGCTGCTGCTGTTCTCCCACTGCTGCTGCTGCTGCTGCTCCTGCTGCTGCTAGAACGACTAATAATGACAATAATAATGATAAATAGATAAATGAATAACTGAATGAATCCTTAGACACACACATGCACATATACATACATACATACATTAATGAATTAATCAATGACTGTATTATTAACGAAACCAACCGACAATTTCAGACTCGGACCTCCATCTGCGACGTTGAAGACGAGCGCAATGCTGACATCGCCTTCTCCTTGCCCCCGTCATCGCCGTCAACTTCGCCAGCATCTAAACGTCATTGTCTTCAGCATCGCCCAAGCCGTCGTCGCCGTCGTTGTTACCGTCCGCGTGACCAGCATTGTCGACGTCGCCCCTTACGTCACCAGTGCCGTCGACGACGTCACCCTTTGCGTCATCGCCTTGGTTGTCAGCTGCCGCATCATGATGCCCAACGTTCTCCCTGACCACGGTGACAGACAGCCAGGACGGCTCGCAGCGGCTGCAGAATAATGGTCCTGCGTATCAGCACCAGGTAGGGCAGAGAGGGGTCCCTTGGGGTCTGCTTGTAGTCCTGGTTCTTTCTTCTTGTTCTTCTCGTTCTTGTTGTTGTTGTTGTTCTTCTTCTTTTCTTCTTCTTCTTCATCTTCTTTTCTTCTTCTTCTTCTTCTTCTTCTCGTTCTGCTTGTTCTTCTTGTTCTGCTTGTTCTTCGTCTTCTCGTTCTTCTTGTTCTTCTCGCTCTTCTGTTCGTGTTCTTGTTGTTGTTGTTGTTGTTGTTCTTCTCCTCCTCCTCCTCCTCCTCCTCCTCAACCACCACCTCCTCCTCCTCCTGCTCTTCCTTCTTATTCTTCAGCTCCTCCTCCTCCTTCTTCTTCTTCTTCTTTTTTTTTCTTCTTCTCGCACCTTAAGTATCACATCATAACAGAGAAGATGTAGTATCAGGAGCTGATTCCGCACAGTCAGTTGATGGAACGTTAAAACGACACTGTCATTACTAGTGGTAGTACTGTCATCCAAATCATCATCATCGTCATTGTCATCATTATCGTCATCAGACATGATGTGTCGTGGAGAAGAAGCGGAAGTCATGTAGCATATCATGGATGATGTCTGCATGAGATGACCCTCATGATGATGATGATGATGAAGAAGAAGAAGAAGAAGAAGAGGAAGAGGAGGAGGAGGAGGACGAGGAGGGAGAGGAGGAGGAGGAAGAGAAGAGGAAAAGGAGAGGAAAAGGAGGAGGAAGAGGAAGAAAACAGCAGCAGAAGAAGAGAAGAAGATGGTGATGATGATGATGATGATGATGATGATGATGATGATGATGATAAAGAAGAAAGAAAGAAGAAGAATATGAAGATGAAGATGATGATGATGATGATGCAGGGGTGGTGGTGATGGTGATGGTGGTAGTAGTGACCGTTACGTTGGTCTTTTTTCCTTTAGCTACGGATCCGAGTTAAAGACTTTATGTATGCATAAAAGAAACGTATTGATTAATTCTTTTCTTTTCTTTAAACAAACAATTATGGAACCATTTTGTTTTGGTTTGGTTTTCTTTTCTTTTCTTTTCTCTCTGAGGACGTTCCGTGTATGCATAAAAGAAACTTGTCGATTAATTTCATTTCCTTTTCTTTTATTTTCTTTTCTTCTGACGATGTGACAGCCCTCGTTTAGCCCCTTACGGTCGGGCGTGGGTATAAACAGCATGAATTTAATTGAAATGCCAAGCATAGTGTTTGTGGCAGACCTATCCGCGCGCAGTGAAACCTGTGTGCTAACATATGCAATCTGTCTTTCTGCTCTTTTTTTTCCCCCCTACAACTTCAGGTCGTGACTGCTTGAATCATCCACAAAGTGTAAGCGTTGTCCGTTCATTCTTTCCAACGTAAGTACTGACCGTGAACTTCTTTTCAAACCTTGAAAAAAAAAAAAAGAA
>JADBJO010015342.1:7500-10000 GCA_016801955.1 Conus betulinus
ATGGAGAGAGAGAGAGAGAGAGAGAGAGAGAGAGAGAGAGAGAGGAGGAGGAGGAGGAGGAGGAGGAGGAGGAGGAGGAAGAGCAGTAGTGGGAAACAGAAAAAGAGGCGGGAAGAAGCGACAACCATCATCACTTTCAAACTCAAAATATTGCGAGACAAAGCGCAGTTTGTTTGATTTTCGTTTGTTTTTGTTTATTTGTTTGTTCGTCTGTTTGTTTGTTAGTGGGTTTTTTGTCGTTCGTTTCGTTTTTCTTTTTGTTTTTTTTTTTTTTTTTTTCTTTTTTTTTTTTTTTGTTTGTTTTTTGTCGTTCGTGTTGTAACATTTTCATCCTTTCTGGCCTCCTGGGAAGCCACTCTATTGTGCTGTGTCCCCGTGGTGATGACAAGACTGTCTTATTACAAGCAGTGTCAGTGTGTGTGTGTGTGTGTGTGTGTGTGTGTGTGTGTGTGTGTGTGTGTGTTTGTGTGTGTGTGTGTGTGTGTGTGTGTGTGTGTGTGTGTGTGTGCGCGCGCGCGCGCGCGCGTGTGCGCGTGCGTGTGTGTGTGTGTGTGTGTGTGTGTATGTGTGTGTGTGTGTGTGTGTGTGTGTGTGTGTGTGTGTGTGTGTGTGTGTGTGTGTGTGTGTGTGTGTGTGTTGTTTTGTGTGCTTGCATGCGTGGTGTGCGTGTGTGTGTGTGCGTGCGCGCGCGCGCGCGTGTGTGTGTGTGTGCGTGTGTGTGTGTTCGCGCGCGCGCGCGCGCGCGTGTGTGTGTGTGTGTGTATGCGTGCTTGTGTGCGCGCGCGCGCCTGCGTGTGTGTATGTGTGTGTGCATGCATGCATGCATGTGTATGCGTGCGTGTGTATGTTCATGCATGCGTGTGTGTGTGTATATGTGTGTGTCTGTGCGTGTGTCCGTGGGCGGACAATAACAGTCATTGCCAAGGATTCTGATGCTTCTCACAGGAAGATGAAAGCCGGCAATAGCCTGTCGTGCACAAAAGCTGCTCTCAACAAGGAGGGCATTCCGCAGAGCCCATGGGGTGGTCTACGGGAGAGTGCAATATTCTCATTTCAATACTCCCTTTCCTGCCGCCACTGCCTCTCTCTCTTCTCTTCCTCTCGCCCCCCCCCCCCCCCTCCCCGCCCCATTCCGCTACCATCTCTCCTACCTCCCCCCCTCTCCACTCCCCCCCCCCCCCCCACACACACACACACGCTACGCGATTCTTCATCTTCCCTTCCACTTCTTTTCCGAAGTTTTGCTAAAAAAAATGTTTTCAAACATGAAGGTAAAATGCTTGCCTCCAGTTCGGATGTTCTTTCTCCGTAGGCGTTGAATAACAACATTGACATCTGCTTGAGATTCATGTCAAGTTTACATGTATCCTGTCCCCCCCCCCCCCCCCCACCCCCCCCCCCCCCCCCCCCTCAGCCTTTCTCCCATCTTCTTCCCTCCAAAAGGGGCCATGGCTTTGAAGAACCAAATGATATATGAATCTAAATGGATCTCTCTCTCTCTCTCTCTCTCTCTCTCTCTCTCTCTCTCTCTCTCTCTCTCTGTCCATGTCCCCACAGGATTCCAGTCAGGTGGCAGGCGGCATGGGTTCGGACACGCACCGCCAGGAAGCCTACTACCTGTTCTTCATGGGCGCCGTGGGCATCGCCCTCAACGTCCTGGTCATCATCACCATCCTGGTGCGCAGGACGCTGCGCAAGATGACCTCCGCCTTCCTCATCCACGCCTGCTTCCTCAACCTCCTCAGTCCGCCTACCTGATCCCTTTCGGGGTCAACCTCCTGGGCGACACCCCGCCCGCCGACTGCAGCTTCGAAGGCTCGTCCTACGTGGTGATCGTCACCACCTCGGCCTTCAACATGGTGACCATGATCTGCGCCGAGGCCTACACCTTCGGGGGAGAACAACGTGGGCGGCAAGTCCAGGGGCTCCTTCTGCTGCGTGTTGTTCGGGGTGCTGATGGTGTACGTGTGCAGCGTGGTGCTGCACCTGGGGCCCACGCTGATCGGGGGCTACTTCCAGTACAACCCGCAGATCGGGAACTGTTCCTTCAAGATGGGCGAGGTGACGGGCTACATCGCCAACGTGATGTGGATCTGCATCGTGACGCTCAGTCTGGTGGCCGTGGCCACTTCCTGTGCAAGATGTACAAGGAGATCCAGCAGAACCAGCCCAACAGGGTCTCCATGCTCGTCCGCTCCTCCATCACCGTCATGGACGACGCAGAGGCCAAGAGAAACAGCTACAGCATTAGGTGAGTCATGGTCCGCACGGTGCAAACAGTGACAGGTCTGTAAGCCAAGAGAAATAGCTACACAGCATTAGGTAAGTCATGGTCCGTGCAATGTACACAGTGGCAGGTCTGTAGGCCAAGAGAAATAGCTACAGCATTAGGTGAGTCATGGTCCGCACGGTGCAAACAGTGACAGGTCTGTAAGCCAAGAGAAATAGCTACAGCATTAGGTGAGTCATGGTCCGCGCAGTGTACACAGTGACAGGTCTG
>JADBJO010015342.1:12500-20000 GCA_016801955.1 Conus betulinus
TTCCCAGTGAACGCACAGTCTACGATGAAAACTGCTGCTGCTGCTTCTGGTGATGATGGTGGTGGGAGCGTCAGAGACCGTGTGCCTGTTCGGGTGATGGGAGGTGGGGGGAAGGGCAATGCCTCGTCCTTCTGATTTAGTCCGTGCGGCGGATCTCTGGAAGATCGGCTGGGGAGTGTTGGTAGTTGGCTGGAAGAGAAGGTTTTTTTTTTTGTGGAGCACTGGAAGAGGAGTTTTGGGGTGTTGACACTTAGCTGGAGGTGAGGATAAGTAGGTGAAGGTGAGGGTTGAGAGTGTTGACAGAGAGGTGGATACGAAGGTGGAATGTTGATGGTTAGCTGGAGGCGAGGGTTGATAATGTTGACAGCTGGAGGTGAGGGTTGATAACGTTGACAGGTGGAGGTGAGGGTTGATAATGTCGACAGGTGGGAGGTGAGGGTTGATAACGTTGACAGCTGAAGGTGAGGGTTGGTAGTGTTGACAGTTAGGTGGATATGAGGGTAGAGTGTTTACAGTTAACTGGAGGTGAGGTGTTGATAATGTCGACAGATGGAGGTGAGGGTTGATAATGTTGACAGGTGGAGGTGAGGGTTAAGAGTGTTGACAGTGCGGTGGATATGAAGGTTGAATGTTGATGGTTAGCTGGAGGTGAGGGTTGATAATGTTGACAGGTGGAGGTGAGGGTTGATCATGTTGACAGGTGGAGGTGAGGGTTAAGAGTGTTGACAGTGCGGTGGATATGAAGGTTGAATGTTGATGGTTAGCTGGAGGTGAGGGTTGATAATGTTGACAGGTGAAGGTGAGGGTTAAGAGTGTTAACAGGTGGATAAGAGGGCTCAGTGTTGACAATTAACTGGAGATGAGGGTTGATCATGTTGACAGGGGGAGGTGAGGGTTTACAGGGGGAGGTGAGGGTTAAGAGTGTTGACAGGGGAGGTGAGGGGTGATAGTGTTGACAGGGGGAGGTGAGGGTTAAGAGTGTTGACAGGGGGAGGTGAGGGTTGATAGTGTTGACAGGGGGAGGTGAGGGTTGATAGTGTTGACAGGGGGAGGTGAGGTTGAGAGTGTTGACAGGGGGAGGTGAGGGTTGATAGTGTTGACAGGGGGAGGTGAGGGTCAAGAGTGTTGACAGGGGGAGGTGTTGATCATGTTGAGGGGGGAGAGGTGAGGGTTGATCATGTTGACAGGGGGAGGTGAGGGTTGATCATGTTGACAGGGGGAGGTGTTGATCATGTTGACAGGGAGGTGAGGGTTGATCAAATTGACAGGGGGAGGGAGGGTTGATCATGTTGGCAGGGGGAGGTGTTGATCATGTTGGCAGGGGGAGGTGTTGATCATGTTGACAGGGGGAGAGGTGAGGGTTGATCATGTTGACAGGGGGAGGTGAGGGTTGATAACGTCAACAGGTGGAGGTGAGGGTTGATAATGTGGACAGGTGGAGGTGAGGGTTAAGAGTGTTGACAGTTAGGTGGAGATGAGGGGTGATCATGCTGACAGGGGGAGGTGAGGGTTGATAACGTCAACAGGTGGAGGTGAAGGTTACGAATGTTGAGAGGTGGAGATGATGGTTTGAGAGCGTTGACAGTTCGCTGGAGTGAGGGTTTAGACACCTGGCAGAGAGGCAGAGGTCAGGGTAGGAATAACGTTGACACTTAGCTGAATGTGGGGGGGTTGGGAGTGCGTTGGCGGTTAACTTGAAGTGAGGGTTAGCACATCCAGTACTTACGTGGAAGAAAGTGATGGGAGCGTAAAATAATTTACTGGAGGTGAGCATTTAGAATGTTAACACTTCAGTATAGGGAAGCGCTGAGAACGTTGACAGTTAGCTGAAGGCGGAGGTAGGAGTTTTTGACGGCCAGCACGTAAAATAGGGTTGCCCTTTCAAGACATTCTTGTGCACAGTTTGGAGATGACTGCTAACGCAACATCACCGGATGGGAGCAGTCTGCAGCGGAGTTCATGGCGCAGGATGAGCACTAACTGATGCAAAACTCTATAGTGGGATGGGGTCGAGAAAGTCCACTGTAGTGGAGATGAATGTAAGAAGTATGGGTCCTTTCACTTCCTTCTTCTGAGAGAGAGAGAGAGAGAGAGAGAGAGAGAGAGAGAGAGAGAGAATGTGCCGTAATGTCCACAGCATGCAGACCTTTCCCATGGGAAAAGTTGTCAACAGCTGTTTTTAGCATTCTTGAGGAGAGTGATGGCTCTCTCTCCACCACTCTTGGAGTTGTCTGGAAGTAAAAAAAAAAAAAAAAAAAAAAAAAAAAAAAAAAAAAAAAAAAAAAAAGGAAGGAAAAAAGTCGCAGAGAGTTGACAAAGTTCATGAGAGGCAAGAAGAGGGGCAAGAGGATCACCCGTTTTTAAGCTAGGCAGTGGTTTCTTTTCGTTGTTGCTTTTTTTTTTAATTGTTCCGTTCAGTAGGGGGGAGAGGGGGATTATGGGGGGGGGGAGGAGGAGGAGGAGGGGGTGGGGGCGGTTTAAGATTGTGCGTCGACAGTGTCAGGAGCAGCTGACGCAGCCTTGTGGTAAGGGAGTGTAGAAGGGGTTCCTCTGCCTGATACAGCCACAGGTGAGAGACGGGTGTACGGAATGACCACTGTTCCTGCAGGAGACAAGTCTAGACTAGAGGATAAGATATAGGATTCTGGATTCGACATTAGAAACGTAGTTATAGACTCAGATTTCGACAGGGTCGCCCTGTCTTCTTCAGCTCACTGTTGCTGTTGTGGCAGCGAGGCCTGGTGGGACGACTGTTTGTGGGGTGAACGGTTGTCAGGATCTGATTGTAGATGGGGGGAAGTTCAAAGCCTTGATCTCTGTTCAGGCTGGGGCGTCTGGTCTTAATTTCGATGGCTTCTTTAACTTTTCTTTTTGTGAGGAAGGGCTCTGTAGATAAGATCTTGGTTTCTTGGGGGCTGAAACTGTGGCCTGTGGTTTGTAGATGTTCATGTATGGCAGAAGTAGATCGGTTTTGGTGTTCCTGTAGAGACGGGTGGTGAGTGGTCTTGCTGTCTCGCCAATGTAGGTATGGGTACAGTCTTGACACCCTACCTGGTACACTACACCACACTGCTTGAGGGGGTCCGTTTTTTGTCTTTGACATGGGTCAGTTGCTGGCGTAGGGAGTTGGTGGGTTTGTGCAACACTTTGCATCCATGTTGTTGGAAGGTCCTGGCTAACGCTCTCTGAGACTCCTTTAATGTAAGGGATCCCCACTTTCACACTGTCCGTATCTGTAGAAGAAGGGTAGGGAACTCGAGGGTTGTCCCACATCCATGCAAGGTATCCATTAGCGGAAAGGGCAGTCTTGATGTGTTCTTCTTCTTTCAGCTCTTCCTCTTTAGTGGAACACAGCACAGAGAGCTCTGTGCATGAGGGGTGTTGACAACAGATCTCTTGTGCTGGAGGGGGTGGTTAGAGTGAAAGTTCAGATGTTTGGTCAGTGTGGGTGGGTTTCCTATAGACGGTGGTCTCCACCCTGTCGTCATGGGTTCGGGTGATGAGTGTGTCCAGGAACGGAATCTTTCCTTCTGCTTCAGTTTCCGAAATGAATGAATTGGATACTGTCGTCAATGGAATTCAGGTGAGTGGTGAAGCTGTCAACCTTAGTCTCCTGTATGCGGGTCATGGTGTCATCCACATAGCGGTACCACATGCTGCGAGGGTTGGCAGCGGTCTTAAGGGCTACTTTTCAAAATGTTCCTGTACAGGTTGGCTACCACTGGAGATACTGGCGAACCCATGGCAGCTCCTTGTTTCTGCTGGTAGAACTCATGGTTGAACGAAAAGTAGGTGCTAGTGAGGCACAGTTCCAACAGTTCTAGCACCTGTTCTGTAGTGAGTTCACACCGGTGACGAAGGTGGTAGTCATCCTCAATCTTCTCCCGAATGACTTGGAGAGCCTTGGGTACAGGGATGCTAGTGAAAAGTACACACAAACATCATAGGAGACAAGTTTCTCCCCTGGAGCCAGTTGCTGGTTTTCCATCTTCTGTACAAAGTCTGTGCTGTTGACTATGTGGTGCTCGGTCTGCCCGACTGAAGGTCCCAATATTTGTGTCAGGAATTTGGAGGCATTGTACATGACACTGCCACAGCTGGACACAATGGGCGGAGGGGGGCATCCTTCTTGTGTATTTCTTGGGTAATCCATACAGCTTAGGCGTGGATTCTGAAGTGGGGTAAAGACGTTGAAAGATTAGGGGAGATAGAATCTTCTTTCTCCATTTCTTCAGTAGGTTGATAAGCTGGTTTTTCACTTTCTTCGTAGGGTCAGTCTTGAGGTTTTCATAGGTGTCTGTATCACTGAGAAGGGTCTGTACTTTCTTGTTGTACTCATCTTTCGGTAATAATACTGTGGTCCTACCTTTGTCAGCATCGTCCGTCTTCCAGCTGACAAAGGTAGTACCACAGTATCATTACCGAAAGATGAGTACAACAAGAAAGTACAGACCCTTCTCAGTGATACAGACACCTATGAAAACCTCAAGACTGACCCTACGAAGAAAGTGAAAAAAACCACCTTATCAACCTACTGAAGAAATGGAAGAAAGAAGATTCTATCTCCCCTAATCTTTACCAACGTCTTTACCCCACTTCAGAATCCACGCCTAAGCTGTATGGATTACCCAAGATACACAAGAAGGATGCCCCCCTCCGCCCCATTGTGTCCAGCTGTGGCAGTGTCATGTGTACAATGCCTCCAAATTCCTGACAAAAAATATTGGGACCTTCAGTCAGGCAGACCGAGCACCACATAGTCAACAGCACAGACTTTGTACAGAAGATGAAAAACCAGCAACTGGCTCCAGGAGAGAAACTTGTCTCCTATGATGTTTGTGTGCACTTTTCACTAGCATCCCTGTACCCAAGGCTCTCCAAGTCATTCGGGAGAAGATTGAGGATGACTACCACCTTCGTCACCGGTGTGAACTCACTACAGAACAGGTGCTAGAACTGTTGGAACTGTGCCTCACTAGCACCTACTTTTCGTTCAACCATGAGTTCTACCAGCAGCAGAAACAAGGAGCTGCCATGGGTTCGCCAGTATCTCCAGTTGTAGCCAACCTGTACATGGAACATTTTGAAAAAGTAGCCCTTGAGACCGCTGCCAACCCTCCCAGCATGTGGTACCGCTGTGTGGATGACACCATGACCCGCATACAGGAGACGGAGGTTGACAGCTTCACCACTCACCTGAATTCCATTGACGACAGTATCCAATTCACTTTGGAAACTGAAGCAGAAGGGAAGATTCCGTTCCTGGACACACTCATCACCCGAACCCATGACGACAGGGTGGAGACCACCGTCTATAGGAAACCCACCCACACTGACCAATATCTGAACTTTCACTCTAACCACCCCCTCCAGCACAAGAGATCTGTTGTCAACACCCTCATGCACAGAGCCTCTGTGCTGTGTTCCACTAAAGAGGAAGAGCTGAAAGAAGAAGAACACACATCAAGACTGCCCTTTCCGCTAATGGATACCTTGCATGGATGTGGGACAACCCTCGAGTTCCCTACCCTTCTTCTACAGATACGGACAGTGTGAAAGTGGGGATCCCTTACATTAAAGGAGTCTCAGAGCGTCTAGCCAGGACCTTCCAACAACATGGATGCAAAGTGTGTTGCACAAACCCACCAACTCCCTACGCCAGCAACTGACCCATGTCAAAGACAAAACGGACCCCCTCAAGCAGTGTGGTGGTAGTAGTGTACCAGGTAGGGTGTCAAGACTGTACCCATACCTACATTGGCGAGAGACAGCAAGACCACTCACCACCCGTCTACAGGAACACCAAAACCGATCTACTTCTGCCATACATGAACATCTACAAACCACAGGCCACAGTTTCAGCCCCCAAGAAACCAAGATCTTATCTACAGAGCCCTTCCTCACAAAAAGAAAAGTTAAAGAAGCCATCGAAATTAAGACCAAACGCCCCAGCCTGAACAGAGATCAAGGCTTTGAACTTCCCCCCCCCCATCTACAATCAGATCCTGACAACCGATCACCCCACACAACAGTCGTCCCACCAGGCCTCGCTGCCACAACAGCAACAGTGAGCTGAAGAAGACAGGGCGACCCTGTCGAATATTCTTCAAGTAAGTTTTTGATTCGAGTCTATAACTACTACGTTTCTGATAGACTAGACCCAGGTAGGTGCCAATCCTCCCAGAGGCAGGCACGTGTGGAGGGAGGCGGTGTTGTTTTTCATGTGGACAGCAGAAGCCACACGTGTGGTGGACGGACAACAGTCCCTTTGAGATGATGTCAACAGTCGTAGCCGACAGTGTGGAGAGTGTGTGTTGCCTGTGTCAACAACCAGGTGCGACACCGGTCTGCTGGAAGAGAGGCGCGCACGGGAATGTCGCGTCGCCCTCTACCGACTCCTGAATCAGTATGATAGGAGGTTCCAGGATAAGGCAGTTCCTGTCACTGTCAAGAGAAAATCTGTATGGTCTGTGAAGACTGTCTTGTTGGTTTTTTGGTTTTTTTTTTTTGATGGTTTTGTGACAGTGCAGCTTTTTTTACACAGGGGGTAGAGATTGTGGCAGAGAGAGCGAGCGAGAGAGAGAGAGAGAGAGAGAACACGAGTGAGACCTGCGTTCTTCATGTGGTAATGCTGACTGTCCAATGCATATCCTACAAAGGTTTCCGCCTCGATCACTTTACCCCGTGGAACGACGATTACGATTCCAAGAGTACATTACAGAATACCACTTATCTTGCAGGACAGAGACAGTGGCACTCCCATCTGAGGAAGAGTCGGTGGAAAGGGCAGTAACCCCACACTGTCCCCAGTGTCTTCACCCTCTTCAAACAGCTCAGCTTGTTCGATGTTCGTACCGCTCGAATTCGTACAGCTCGAGACTCAGTTGTGACACAGAAAGTGACCTTTTTGAGACTGTCATTTTGTAACAAACCAAGAGCGCCGCGAAACATGAGATTGTTAATGAAGCGGACACTCAAACAGCACGAAAAGAGTCGCGGTCACTGTCAAGGTGACGTAATCAAGGCCAATAACCTATGTGTTGATCTTTTGAACGTTCCTGTGAGATCAGCAGAGTTCACGTTCCTGATGTGTCTGCAGAATTGTGGCATATAATTATGTTTCTCTTTTCTTCATTTTTTTTTTCTGTCAAGATAATGTCGTCATCATTCTCAAACCCCAGTCCACATCTGTGCTGTTATGTGATGATCTGGGAAGAACATTTCGACAAACCCTGTGGTCTTTGACTCAAAAGCCCGAAAGAAAGAAAGAAAGAAAGAACGAACGAAAGAAAGTAAAGTAAATGTCTTCTTGATCAGAGTGACCTTTGCAGTGGTGTAAGCGTTGTGTGATACCTTCCATGAACGAATGTCTAATTTCAGATCAAGAAATACTAGTTGCAACAATGTCTTAGACTACTGAAGTGAGCAGTGGCAGACTTTATGAATTCTAGGACTTTCCCCCCCCCCCGAATCTTAGAGTGGAAATGCAGATTGCTCTCG
>JADBJO010015342.1:32500-44075 GCA_016801955.1 Conus betulinus
GTTTATCTTCCGTCGTCGACCGATGTACCCATCGGTCAATCCGCGCTTGTGCGACCGAAACGATTGCCGTTACGGAACATTTGTTTGGCTGCAAAGTGAGACGACTGCAGGCGGATATCTAAACAAATCTTAAATAAATGTTAGCGAACCGCCCAGAGAAACGTGGACAAACGAGTCACAAGACAAAACACAACGCGTTTCGACCTCTTAGGTCTTCTTCAGGTGAGACACAAATTCAACGTCTTCTTCCTTGCGCTGAACTCTGAAGCGATCAAAACTAAGTGAATTTTCGTTATTGTATTTGTCTGTGTCTCACCTGAAGAAGACCTAAGAGGTCGAAACGCGTTGTTTTGTCTTGTGACTCGTTTGTCCACGTTTCTCTGGGCGGTTCGCTAACATTTAAGATTTGTTTGGCGACAATCTTTGCATCCACCCTCAAAGATATAAACGAAATGGAAAAGATAGGCTACACGGCCTTGTCTGCTGGGAAAAAGGGAAACAACCCCAAATTTAGTCGCTTCCAATATGACGGAACGGGGGGGCAACAGGAAAGGGGTTTTTTAGGGGCCGTCTCGAACAAGCATTTCCCAGCCAGACATGGGGGCCATCAGTACCCAAAACCACAGACCCAAGGACAGCGCTACAACAGCTTTCCTAAAGGACGCAACCAGAGGAACAGCTGCTCTCAGTCTCAGTAAGTGAGATAAGTGATTTCGATGCACAGTTAGACAGCATTGTTCAGTTGCTGACACTTGAAGCAGAAGAGAGTTTGAAACAGGAACATTGGCTAAATTTACAGAAAATTGGGTTAAGCTGACATCAGATACCAACATCTTAAAATCAGTGACTGGGGCTGAAATTGAGACTGACTGTGTTAGCTACTTTGTCATGTCCATCCTCATATTTATTTAGAATGAATGCTGCAGAAACACCTGTTATTGATGAAGAAATTGACAAACTGATTATTAGGAAAAAGTTATAACAGAATGTGAGCACACTCTTGGAGAAGTTTTGTCACCAATCTTCACTCGGCAGAGAAAAATGAATCACAGAGAATGATCCTAAACCTAAAAAGTCTAAATGAAGAAGAAATAACATATCACGATTTTAAGATGGACACTTTGGCTACAGCCTTGGCTTTGGTTAGCAAAAACTGCTATGTGGCATCATTGGACTTGAAAGATGCTTACCACTCTGTACCCATTTGCAAGGAACACAGAAAGCTGCTGAGATCTGAATGGAAAGGAAAATTTGTCGAATACAATGCGCGCTCCCAAATGGACTGGCATTGGCACCACGTTTTGTTCACAAAAATAATGAAGCCAGTTTTTGCTACCTTGAGATTGAAAGGACATATTTCAACTGCTTTCTTGGATGATTCCTTGCTTATGGGCATTTCAAAGAGACAGTGCCAGGAAACTGTTATGGACACACTGGACATATTACATAAGCTAGGATTTATTGTACATCCCACAAAGTCAGTTTTTCAGCCAACTACTGTGATTCAGTATTTAGGAGTGATCACTGACCCAGTCTCAATGACGGTCCCTTTGGCCTCAGAAAGGGAAGGGAGAATGCTTCTAAGCTGCAAGAACCTGCTGAAGGCAGTTGAGATATCCATAAGAGATTTGGCAAAAGTCATTGGATTAATGGTGGTCAGCTTTCCCGCTGTTAAATTTGGGCCCCTGCATTACAGACAGTTGGAAAAAGATAACTGTAGAGCTCTGAAGAAAAGCAAAGGACATTTTGACCAGGTGATGGAGATATCTAAAGTTGAAAAAAAAAAGGAGTTGACATGGTGGTGGATTGACAATATTTTGATGCTTTCAATGATATGTGTTGCAGAGATCCAGAATTTGTTATCTACTCTGATGCAAGCCTTCATGCTGGGGCTGTGTGTGTGCAGAAGTCTCTTCAGGAATGTGGTCACCAGCGGAAAGGAAATTTCATATAAATTACCTGGAATTAAAAGCTGCATTTTTTGCCTTGAAATCTTTTCAGATGCAGCTTCAAGGGAAACATGTAAGGCTCATGCTGGACAATACCACAGCCATAGCATGCTTAAACCACATGGGTACATCTCACTCTGACTCCTGTAATGATTTAACGTTTCAGATCTGGTCTTGGTGCATTGAACATGATATCTTTGTCAGTGCAGCCCACATACCAGGAGTGGAAAATGTGGTGGCTGATGCAGAATCCAGGAGGGTAAATCTGGACACTGAATGGAAGCTGAACAATGATCTTCTGCAAGCTGCTCTTGGACAGCTGAATGCAGCACCTGACATAGATTTGTTTGCCTCTAGGCTGAATGCGCAAATGAAAAGATTCATCTCTTTCAGGCCAGATCCAGAAGGTATTGATGCTTTCAGTGCAACTTGGAGAGACATAAATTTCTATGCTTTTCCTCCTTTCAGCGCTGTCACCCGATCCTCCAGAAGGTGCAGAGGGATCAGAGTCGGGGTGTGTTGGTGTTTCCAGATTGGCTCAGCCTCGGCCAGTACTGTTGCGACTATTGACTGCAGAGCCAGTGCGTCTGACCTGCAGAAAAAAAACTGTTGCATCTCCCCAGCCACCCAGATGCAGTCCATCGCCTGGTTCAGCAGAAGAGGCTTCACCTGCTAGTTTGCAGGATCTCAGGTGTTCTTTAACCGCTGATTTGGTAATGAGCTCTCCCCCAGAAAGCGTATGACTCTTACATAAGAAGGTGGAAACTTTTGTAGATAGCAAGGGAATAAAAACACCAACTTATATCCTTGTAATAAATTTTCTGGCAGAAATGTATGATTCTGGGGCGAGTCACAGTACAGTAAATTTAGCCCGGAGTAGAGTTTCAGCTTATTTGCACGGGCCAGGCACCGAGGCAGTAGGCAGTAACCCATTAGTGTGTCGCCTAGTGAAAGGGATGTTTGAAGAAAGACCCTCCATTCCCAAACATCATGATACATGGGATGTGGATAGTGCACTACAAAACTTAGCTGGCTGGCCAGACGTAGGAAAGATGACTCTTAAGCAGCTGACCCTTAGACTGGTTATGTTGTTAGCCCTGCTGTCTGGTCAGAGGGGTCAAACAATCCGCACACTAAAATGTGAGGATGTCAGATTTAAAGATGACAAGTGTGTCTTAGTGTTTAGTGCTGTGCTGAAGTAAACTAAACCAGGGTCACATGTGCAGCCGTTAGAACTAGAGTCATTTTGTAAATAAAAAAATTGTGTATTGTTACCCCTTAGACAGTATTTAAGAGTGACAAAGACTGAGGAAAGGGAAACAACTCTTCATTTCATTTGTCAAACCCCACAGTGAAGTCTCAAGAGACACTATATCCAGGTGGATTAAAACTGTTTTGAGGTTAGCCGGAGTGGATATCAGCCTTTTTTCAGCTCGCAGCACCAGAGCAGCTAGCACTTCAGCAGCATTCAGCAGAGATGTGCCTATTGACTGCATAATGAGAGTGGCTGGGTGGTCTAGACAGACCACTTTTACCAAGTTCTACTGCAAACCTGTGCTTCAAAAGTCTTTGGGACAGCCAGTTCTAGACAGTTTTGTAAATAAGAAGTAGAAATGCTACAGGGTCCAGTTTTGACCCAGTAACTGACTGATGTTTCATGGTACAGACTGACCCAGTGACTGACTGAAAGTGATTGCATGCCAAATTACAAATTGTTTTTGAATTACCAAAAACTTTACAGCTCTTGTGTAATTAAATATGGACAAAAAAAATCCATTGACTTGTTTATATTGCTTTCATGACTGATCCAGTACTCGTGATCTCTAACTCTGAAGTCTCACGTCATTGTGAATGGCCAATCGCTAGACGATTGATAATTAGTAACATCAACGAGACTTACCTGTAAGTTGAGGTTAAATTGGAATTATCTAGAGTCTAGTGATCGGAATGAGCAATTACGTGCCCTCCCATCTCGGCTCTGGATAATTCTCGCTTACCCTCCCAGGTATTGTCTGTTTTAATTTATTTTAGAGGTGATTCGTGACTAAATACCTCAACTTACAGGTAAGTCTCGTTAAATTAACTAATTAAATGACACTCTCATGACCCCTTCCACGTGACGATTATAACCTTTCCACCGAACGCATTATCGGTAATTCGAATGTTAATATTTCTCAACATCGATATTCTAGCTTTTAAAAAAAAAGACTCCACACACACGCACGCGTGCACGCATGCACGCACACACACATGCACGCGCGCGTGTGCACACACGCGCATACACACACACACACACACACACACACACACACACACACACACACACACACACACACACGGTTTACATCTTGATGACCGCGTGAGATTTAAGAACGTTTCTGTTCAACTGTTTCTTACAAAAAAACAATTGTTAATGTTTCTCCAGATCCAGTCTTAAAAAAAAGACTCCACACACACGCACGCACGCGCGCGCGCACGCATGCACGCACACACACAAACACACACACATGCACGCGCGCATATGCACACACACACACACACACACACACACACACACACAGTTTACATCTTGATGACCGCGTGAGATAGAAGAACGTTTCTGTTTAACTGTTTTTCTTAAAAAAAAACAATTGTAAATGTTTCTCCAGATCCAATCTTTAAAAAGACTCCACACACACACACACTCTCTCTCTCTCTCTCTCTCTCTCTCTCTCTCTCTCTCTCTGTATGTGTGTGTGTGTGTGTGTGTGTGTGTGTGTGTGTGTGTGTCAAGTGGGAGTACACCTGACAGGGGGGAGGGGGGTTTCTTATATAGGTAATGTGCAGTGGCAGAAACGGAGCGAGCACTCAAACCCTCACGCCAGACCACAAGAGGAGGAAGTTTCAACAAAACTTTTATTTACAATACAACCATTCACTAGCACAAGCACTCCAGATGGGGTAAGGACTCTAACACTGAAGAGAGAAGATTGCCGAGAGAAAGAGAAGTGGGGCATAGAGAAGAGGAAGGCACTATCCAGAACTAGCTGTCTTGGGGGACAAAGTAAATGGAAAGAACAAGAAAAAAAAAACACTCCCAAGTACCCCAGGATCCCGCTACTATCCAACCTAACCCGCTACAAGGACATTCAGCTGAATGACGGAAGAAAGATAGTTCTACAAACAATACTGTATCTGACAGGGCCTAAACAGCGAGAATTAAAACAAAAAGCGAATCGGTGACAGCCTTGAAACACACACACACGCCAGACCCACATTCATACCACACGAATCGGTAACTTTTTTTTTTTTTTCGTTTTTTTCCATCTTAACCACAACTGTCACATATACCACACCACCCCACTAAACTAACCACACAACCCCATCGCCTCATTCATCCCCTCCCTCCACGCAACTCCCCCCCCCCCCCCCCCCCCTCCTTTTCCTCTCCCATAATCCCCTCTGTCATTTCCTTCTGTCGGCCATTCTTCACAGCACACCACATGGACATCAGATAAGTCTCTCTTCGTTCTTTGTTTGTGCTGTCCTAAATGTTAAATGTATTTTTTTTTTTTTTTGGCTTGAAGAAGACCCTAGAGGTCGAAATGCATCGTGTCTTGTCCTGTACTTTGTTTGTCAATGTCCTAGGCGGCAACTAACCCCCACTCTTTTTTTTTTTTTTTTTTTTTTTTTTTTTGCTGTCCCAACCTCTGCGCCACCTCAGAGGCAGTGCACCCACGCCGCTCATTCCAACACCCTGTCCACAGCCACAGCTTGGTCGGCCCCGCCGCAGCCCCGGCACCGGCAATCCACAGGGAACAGTCAATGTCAAGTCGTCAAGAGGAAACCCCCCGGAGGAGACACTGCACTGCTGCTGAGTCACTTCGGTGGTGTTCAGCGGCGCCTGTTCTGATCTAACATACGCAGGACACAATAATTGCTTAGTCGCGTGAGTGATCTCTCTCTCCGGAGGGCGCCACCACGTCCGTCAAGCGACAGCCCCCATGGACTCGCTGATACCGGTGATCCCGACAGAACCCAAACCAAGGCCACAGACGTGGAGAGGACATCGAAATGGAGGTCACCATGAGAGCAGGGCATGAAGGGCCACAGAAACAAAACGGTAACTTAACTCAAGAGTCCTTGACTGAGGTTCGCAGAGGGAGGTCGATTTTGTAAGGTGAAGGTCGTTGTAGGCTGATCCCCTGGTCAGAGGTGAAGCAGCTGTCTCAGAAGGAGAAGAGTTCACCACCGCCAGTTCACAGGTTTGAACGAAGGCTAGTGCCAGGGTGAAGGTTGACTGCAGGGTCCGTGGATGCTGGTCGCCCAGCCAGCTCAAGAATGGAGGCCGCAGCTAAAGAAATAGGCGAAAAATTCCGCCCTACAGCGGAGATCAGTCTCCAGAAAATCAACGCCCTACAGTCCTTGTGGCAGTCAATAATGTGGTAACGTAGTGGGCCTGGCAGTGCGTCACAGTATCAAGGGTTACAAATATAATAAATAAGGTCAACAACGTCGTTTTTGTCACTACAAAAAGGACTTTCTTCCCCTTTTTTTTTCCTTTTAGTTACCCTCTACTAACGACACTTTCCTTAGTCAATAAATACAGTTAAAGTCCATCCACACTTCAGTCACACAAACATATAGAACAGAAGACATGAAGAGAACGGAACCAAACGTAGGGGCGATACGGCGAGAATTTCTCGCTTCACGGTCTAAATGTTTAGCCGTTCGCACGCTCATGCGTTCCACGATCCGTCCCGTGTCTATGAAGAGAAAAGGAAAAATAAAACTAACATCTGATATCCTATCTGGCCACAATCACATATTGAACGAAAGAAAATATCCATCACATAATTCAAGTGTGATACGACCTTCAGAAAAGAGGGGAGATAAGTACTGACAACCCGAGCAAACAAAGAAACACAATTAGCTTCCATTGACCGAAATGAAGGGATATGATATAGTTGGACATTTTCAACTTGGTCCGAAGTGACAGAATTCTAGCCGATAAGGACGGAAAACACAATTAAAGAATATGCGTTTCAACAATTCCACAAGGACATAGGTGCATATCTCGATACCAGTTTCATACTTGCTCCCCCCCGCTTTGGAGCAGTTACACACAGAAAAGGGTGTGCCTGAGCCAACGGCTCATGTAGGGAAAAAGAACAAACCTCTCAACCGCTGAAAGGCTAGAAATCCAAATGAAACAATACGCTGTCCAAAACAGAACATATAGTTACCAGAATGGCGGGTGGGCGAGGTGAAGAATGGTCCACTTCCCGCTCCAATGAAGGTCAGGGGCGACCTAAGGTGTTTCTTCCAGCTGGCAGGGATAGGGATCCCAGAGGTGACAAGTGGAATTCTTTCCTACCCACCCAAGGGTGAAAGACAGTTCCACGCAACACACGCCGAAGTGGATTCAAACAGGAAGGCTCCAGCTGGCAGAGACAGAGATCTCTCCGACTCCAAGGTCTGTAAGCGAGTGCCACACCACTAACCTAACCAAGCTGGGCAACAGGTAAAAACCACTCACACTGTGGCACCAGACATCAACTGATGAACCACGTGAAAAAACGATAAAAATAAGGATTTATGTTGAACACAGGGCCCTATACTGGCTGGCCTTGAAAAAACGCAGCTAGAAGCTAAAGAAGGGAACCACGAAAAAGAACAGAAAAAGAAAGCTTTAAAAGAAAAACGAAGAGAAGTATTGGAGGATGGGAGCGAAATGCACGGACGTAGCGTACCCAGGGTAACAAAAATAGCTCACCGGTCGACACCTGGCCAATGTAGTAAAGCAATCACTGGTAACACTCCAATTTACAGTGGGTTTAAAAAGAAACGATTTATCTTTTCAACTAAAAGTATGTACATCTGTGACAACACCCCCCAACCAAAGAGGCTTGTGCCACTGAGGCAGAGCCTATCACAGCTTCCAATACGTTCTGTACGCTCTTACACTCATGTAGGCTTTCCTCACTCTGCCACAATGCTAGATTTTCCTGAAACTTGACTCGTTACTCCATAGGGCTAAGGTAATCGGCCTTCATCATCATCATCTTCATAGTCATCAATGTCATCATCCAGTGAGACTCTGGGCACACCATCGCTAACAGGGGCACTGCATATGGGTAGATGAGGTGTTGGGGGGTTGATGGCAAGGAGCAGGAGGACTGCTGCTGTTGTTGCTGTCCAAGGACTGCTGGGAAGCTGTACGCGCCATGTCCTGATGCACTGTGTTAGCTGGCTTCATCTGCCACTTAAATTCCTCCAGGTCTCCGCCTGGGTCGATGATGTTCAGTGTCTGGAAGCACTGTGTGTAGAGTTCCAGGACCCTGGCATGGAAGACCAGCTCAGTGTTGACAACTCTCTCAGCACTTCCTTCATGTCGGTGATCTTGGCCTGAAAGCTGTTGCTCCAGGGTGTGCTGACTGCGAGAGGTTTCCACACTGGCCCTCTGTAGGTCTGATTCGACCTGTACAATTTGCTGTCTGTTCAGTGGCGTCTTCATCTTGATCTGTTCCAGCTCCTCCTCTTCTGCACTGCTTCCTTGAACTGGGCATTGAAGGTTCCCGTCAAGTCATTCTTGGTCTGTTCGCACAACAGTCTGTAGTCACTGAGATTATAACCACTTTCTTTTCTAGTCGATTCACCTGAGCGTCCCTGTAGTCCTGAACAGCCGAGAGACTTTCAGCAGAATGGGTCATGTTCGTCTATGAAGATGGCCGTGGCTCCAGTGTCCCTAATAGCCTCCACTTTCTTGCAACACACCACCGACGGGAAGGTAGGATATGATGGGGTCGTGATGGGGTTGTTCTCTCTCCAAATGCCACCCTAACGTGCGAATCGCTGGGTCTTGTTTTGTCCTTCCTCTTGGGACAATCCCGAACGAAATGTACCTTTTCCCTGCAGAGGAAGCAAGTCTTGGGCTTGGCTCCGACGTTCCTTAAGTTGCTGGAGACAACGTTTTTGGAGGGTGACGACGGTTTGAAGTCACGTGACTCCCGATCGACGGATTTCCTACTTGTTCCTGGGGTAGGCATACGATAGTGGCGCCGCGCATCTGCGAAGGCTTCGGCTATCTCCATTGCCCTGGCGAATGTCTTGGGTTTTTCCTCAACCATCTTAAACTGTACTTCCTGGGGATACGGAGTTCATAAGTTGCTCCAGGAGGAAACAATCCATTTCCATTCCTGAAGCTTCAACCCAGTATTCCATAGTGCGCCGGAGGCGTTCCCCGAACTGGTGAAAAGTCTTCTCTGAAGGTTTCCTCATCGTGCGAAACTGCTTTCTGTAGGACTCAGAAGTCATGTGCAGTCTCCGGCGAAGAGCCGCGCTTTTAACTCCGTATAGGAAGCTCCGGGTGGGATATCAACAAACGCCTCCTTGGCCTTCCCGTCAGGCTGCTGATGAGGTAGAGGGCCTTCCCTCTGGTCGGTCAGCTGGTACGCTTCGGCTACCGCCTCAAAATGCTCACTGTATGTGTCTATGTTGTCGCTAGCACTATACACTGGCATGTGTAGCATGGGTGGAGCCACCGGAATATCCACGCCCTGATGAAGATCCGTTATTTCCCGACGGACAGAGCCATGCTCGGAAGCAACCACAGACTGTGCCTCCTCTTGTTCGGCCGCGTCCAACTGTTGAACTAGTTCGGCCCGGAGTCTGTCACGTTCAAGTCCAACTCTTTCTGCTTCTGTGCCTCTCTTTCTTCTAACTGTTCTCTGTTCTCTTTCAACTCGCGCTCCAGTCTCCTTTCCTCCATCTCCTCCCTCCATCGCCGTTCCTTCTCTTCCCTTTCTAAATTCTTCTCTTCCATTTCCAATTTCCACCGTCTCTCTCCTTTGGCTTCTCTCTCCTCCTTTTTTTCAGTCTTTTCTCCTCCCGCTCTCTTCTCCCTCTCGCCTCCCTTTCTTCCCTTTCTCTTTTCTCTTTGGCCTCTCTCCTCCCTCTCAATCCTCATCACCAAAAAGGGATCCATGGGCGCTGCTCCACGAGGGCGAGGCATTGGCGAAGGCCGAAAGCGGAAATCTTCTCAGGGATACGGCATCGGAGGGCAAAGTCCCGAGACAGGGGTAGGCAGACGTCGCCTTGGAGGGGAGGGTGACCCAGGAGGGGTCATTTCCAGTATCGTGGTAGAAGTTGCGGTGGCCGGAGGACGAGTCCCACCAGAAGAAAACACGACCTGGGTAGAAGCGCCAGTCGTCGCCTGAGTCATGGGGCTTCCCATCCCCGGTAGGATTCCTGTGCCACGAGTCTGAGAACGTGTGATCCGGCGCCCGTCGTCTAAGTGTTCCATTGTTTAACACACACACTGCACGACACACGAAATCACCGAATCACAGAGTGATGCACAGAATTTTACCCAGCCACGCAGAACCCTGACGAACGAAATCCCACGAAGGTCCCCACGTGTGTGTTCACTTCGCGAGGTCAAACGACTAACCTAAATTCTGCCGGCGACTGGATCTGGATCTAGATTCTGGATCTGGATGTACGTCGCTAACATCCATTTACTGGCATAGGCGCGACGGTGGGGGGGTGCGCAGCGTGATGATATTATCGGCTTCTGGCTTTTGCCAGAGCCGACTTGAAGCTGTCGACTGACTTTTGGTGGACGATGTTATCGTCGAGGTGGTTCCACTCAGTTATTGTCTTTTGGAAGTATGAGTTACGGTACTGATCGGTGTGTGTTTCAGGAACGCAGTAGCACCTATCATTGTTTCGTATGTAGTTCTCCACTGGGTTTTGTGACAGGTACGTACTGTTGTCTCTGGTGGAGCGGATGCGTCGTCCTGGTTTCTGAGGTGTGATGAAGTCACTCGGGTGATCGCTGGCACCAGACCCTCAACCACCCTGTAAAAGAATCCTAGACGTAACTGCATGTCTTTGTACGCGCTCCAGCATGTTGATCTCTTGCTGCAAATGCGGTTCCCAAGTGATTGCTGCATACTCCAGGACAGGGCGTACGAGTGCAAGTTAGGCATTCCTTCGGCAGGAGGTGGGGCTGTGCCTGAGATTCCGCCGAGAAATCCTAGTGTGCTCTACTGCCTTCTTTTGTGATGGATGTGATTTGTTTTGATTTGATTTAGACAGACAGACAAGAAAGACACCGACAGACAAGGAGTAGAGAGAAGCGTGTGCGGGGCGGTTGCGCGCGCGCAGCGCGCGCTTGGTGTGTGTTGATGTGTGTGTGGTCGTGCGTGAGTTGTGTGCGTGTGTTGTGTGTGTGTGTGTGGTGGTGTGTGTGTGCGCGCGCGTGTGTTGTGTGTTTGTGTGTGTGTGTGTGTGTGTGTGTGGTTGTGTGTGCTGTGTGTGTGTGTGTAGTGGTGTTGGTTTGTGTGCTTGTCGTTGTGTATTTTTGTGTGCGTTGGTGTGTGAAGCGCGTGGATGGTGTGCGCTCGCTCTTTCACACAATACATGAAAGTGTTCCTATTAACGACAAAACAATAATTATAAACTGATAAATTATACAACAAAAGGAATAATAAAAGCAACGCGACATAGCCTTTGCATATACAATCTTTTTGGCGGTCGGAAAGGGATTTCATGGTAAGCCCCGAAGGGTAAGGCATAGAGCCAAGATCGTTCAGAGAGGTAGAGGAAGAGGTGGGTTTGTTAGAACGGGGAAATGAAAAAAG
>JADBJO010015343.1:7500-10171 GCA_016801955.1 Conus betulinus
CCCAGATACATATATACAAGCACACACAGGCCCTTACAGAACCACACACGCTCATACTACCTTCCAAGATTTTTGCCCTTCAAGCAGTGAACTGTGAACATTACTCCAGACACCTACAAGCATGCATTGGGAATTCAAGGCTGGTCCTTACGATTAACTGGCCTTGGCTATTTCTACAGCTAAATTGGAAGGAGAAGAGAGGGGGGTGGGGAGAACAGGGTGAGGGGGAGAGAGAAGGGGGAAGGAAGAGGGAAGGGGGAGAGAAAGAGAGGGTGAAAAGGGGGTGTATCTGTCTCTCTGTCTGTCTGTCTCTCTTCATCCAGTCTCTTTCTCTCTGTCTCTGTCTGTCTGACTGTCCGCCCATCTATCTGTCTGCCTCTGTCTGTCTGTCGCTGGCTGTCTCTCTCTCTCTCCTCTCTCTCTCTCTCTCTCCATCTCTCTCTCTCTCTCTGCACCCGTCCGCTCATCCATCCATATATCTGTCTGTCTGTCTATCTCTGTCTATCTATCTACCTAACTATCTGTCTGTCTGTCTGTCTGTCTGTCTGTCTATCCATCTATCTTCCTGTCTAGCTATCTATCTGTTTCTCTCCACCTATGTCTTTGTCTCTCCATCTCTGTCTGTCTGTCTGTATGTCTGTCTGTCTGTCTGTCTCTGTCACTCTGTCTCTCTGTCTCTGTCTGTCTCCTCTGTCTGTCTGTCTGTTCTCTCTCTCTCTCTCTCTCTCTCTCTCTCTCTCTCCTCTCTCTCTCTCTCTCGTAGTTTTGCCTGTCTGCATGCCAGCAAAAGTATTTTAGTGGCCTCAAGTCTCTTTGAACACATGCCTTTTATCACAATGAACAATCAGACCCAGTAATATATGCCTTTTATTACAATGAACAATCAGACCCAGTTCTATGCCTTTTATTACAATGAACATCAGACCCAGTTCTATGCCTTTTATCACAATGAACAATCAGACCCAGGTCTGTGCCTTTTATCACAATGAACAGTCAGACCCAGTTCTATGCCTTTTATCACAATGAACAGTCAGACCCAGTTCTATGCCTTTTATCACAATGAACAGTCAGACCCAGTTCTATGCCTTTTATCACAATGAACAGTCAGACCCAGTTCTATGCCTTTTATCACAATCACAATTCGATGCCTTTTATCACAATGAACAATCAGACCCAGTTCTTTGCAGACACTACACTGGGCATAAAACGCTGATTTAGGCGAATGACAATGGTTCTAATCTCTTGTTGAAGCCCTTCTACACAGAGGACAAATGTGAGCTCTGCCTTTTCTCTAAGTCTTTACTGCCAGCAGAAGATGCACAGATGCAGTCTCCATGTGACCAGTGCAATGCCCCAGAAACAGAGATGTATTTTGAAACTTCAAACAAAAGAAGTTATGTCTCTCTCTCCCTCAGAGATCAAAAACAACGATGATTCATCGTCTATGAAACTGTAGGTTGACTAATCATGGGGAAGCAAAGCTAATCCAATGCACGGAGTATTTCAGAACACTACAGAGCCATGATGAGGCATAGTCAAAGAAAATGCTGGAAACATTCTACAAACTGTTCCTAGCATTCTGTTGAAGCTTCCTGTAGTTTTGGAAGGTCTTTTAAGAATCTGAAGAAATGTCCGGAATTATCACGTATTTCTGTAGCCAGAAATCTGGTGAATAAACATTAGGCGGAGCAATTCTTTGAAACTTCTGAAGCGAAACTCAGATACATCGACATCGACCCGAAATTACTAAAGATGCAAGGCAGACTCGAACTGTTTGGGAACGACTTAGGTTTGTTTTGTTTTACACTCCTACCCAAAACTTGAAAAGGAACACAAAAGGAAGTAGGTAAAAAAAAAAAAGAAAGAAACAGAAAAAGACGCAAAGGAAACCTGAAAGGAAGCATAAAGGAGGTGTTTGCACTGCTCTCAGTGTTCCTGTGTCCTGGCGTGTGGAAGTGTGTGTGAGCTGTGCGTGAGCTGTGTGTATAGACAGAGCCAGAAGCAGACCTGCCACCTTCAGCTAAACGTTTTCATTCCGGTCCAGCTTAAAAACACTGACCTGCTCACCCTCCGCTCCAGGTTCGTTTTCGCTAGACATGGCGATTATGTCCACAATAGCACAATGAAGAAGGACTGGAGATCCTATCCTCGCTCTGTCCAGATCATATGTAGCAGTTACAGCGCCAGCGCCAGTAGCAGCAGTTACAGCCATACCAAAGTAGATTAACAGCAGCTAATGCTCAGTTAGTGACAGCAGTAGCAGCGGCATCAGAAGCGGTAGTGGAGGGGTAGATGCACTTGCTGTTCTTTCAATAATAGCAGGAACAGGAGCAGAAGCGGTAGCACTATAGTGGTGAAACCAGAGGAAATAACAAAAAATACAGAAAGATAGATATGGACAGGCAGACAGGCAGACGCACAAAGAATTATCCCATGGAGTTAAGAAAATGAGCAAAAATTCTAAAACATTTTTCCCGAGGATTGAATGAACGAACGGATGAATTCAATTACTGAAAACAGCTATCCGTGTACAAAGTCCATAGACACTGTCAACAACATGCAACCCAAAGAATCCATACAGTCGTGGTATTTTTCATTGATGCTCCCTGCTTTGTCATAAAAGGTAGAGGGATGGGCAGACTGTGGGGCAGAGTGAAGAACGAGGTCAGGA
>JADBJO010015343.1:12444-22444 GCA_016801955.1 Conus betulinus
ACGAGGATATAGATAAGCACTGATGTGCTTTTTTTACATCCAGTCCTCGCCCTGAGTAGGGTCAACATATAAAATAAGATGAGAGGTAACAAAGGAAGCATGCAAAAAAGTGACTAGAACTACAATACTCTTTCCTTACTTTCTCTGTCACTCCCCCCCCCTTCTCCCCCCTTCCTCCTTCGTTTACTGTCATTTACAGTTTTGCCGCATGCATGGCCCATACTCCTGTCAAAATGTTTACCAGTTTCTTTGTTGTAATCTGGCAACCAGGCAGGGACGTTGCACGCACTGACCAGAGTGGGCACTAGCTGTCGTTCCCCTGTGCCCCATTGGTCCATATGTATTCTTTATGTTTTTATTATGTTTTGTTTTGTTTTTGTACATGCATATTCTTCGTTTCTCGACAAAGGCTTTACTTCAACAGGGCTGGAATCAAGGAGTATGACTGGCGCCGTCAGCATGACCTTGTCTTCTTTGTCTCAAGAATGTCAGTACTTTAGTATCTAATGCTATTAATGTTAGTAACTTTAAAGAAGTTATGTTGTTTTGCTATCACTGCTTCCCCCCTCATCCCCCCCCCACCTGTCCCCCACCCCCTCCCCGTAATAATAGCCATTTCGGGGTGCTTGACTGTAGTAAAATAAAAAAAAAGGAAGTATGTGTGGGCAGATGCAGTTCTCCAATGCACGCATGCGCGCGCGCGAATGCACGGACACAGACAGACAGACAGACAGACACACACACACACACACACACACACACACACACACACACACACACACACACACACACAAGCATTCACACACACATACACACACACACACGCGCGCGCGCGTACGCACGCTCGCACACACACGCATGCACGCACCCCCATACACACACACACACACACACACACACACACACACACACACACACACACACACACACACACACACACACACATGTACACGTACTCCAGTCACACAAAAATGCCGGGCATCCATAATGCCTAAAAAAATAAAGCTTTGTTTTCGTAGATCTGCCAGCAAAGGGTAAAAATAGACAGAATGAAGTTCATCTTCCGAGCAGATTTGCATAAAGGAGGGAGCAAATCACTTTCTTCGTGGACGTTATAGGTTTTACGATTTACTGCAATAACATTACCCAAGAAGCCTGAACGTCAATAAATTAAGGTCTGGTAATGTGAATACAATTCACAGACAGGTTTATTTCAGCTTCCGGTTAATGATTACTTTTCAACAGTCAGCATGTGGAAATCGTTTACTGTTTTTAGTATCCTGCCATCAACAGTCTAGTTTATTATTCATTGTTTAAGACAAGTCTAAAAAGTTTTAATGCAACCAACGAGTTTTGTTTAGACCAAAGAAATGAAAAACAATGATGACATGACCATTTCCGATTAATGATGCCAACAGTCACAGGCTGCGGCAGGTAGTCTGTTCATTCTTACACATCAGTTTAAGCCAGAATCTACACATTTTGAGTACGAATTTAAGTAGAAGGGAAATGTTCTGAATTCGCCAGCAGGCCAATATCACATGGAGTTCATCTGTCGACTGTGAAAAGAAATTCATAATTTCTATGTCATGTTCTTTCTTCAAACCCCAATTCTCTGACCGTAGTGGACTATGGGCTGTACATGATAAGCGTTGCTGTTAAAAACATTAGGTCTTTGGTAGTGATTCCGGTTGTTATCATTTTCCACTTTCTGTCTTCATTGTGGTACAAGTAAATCAGTATGTCTGGTGAGATAAGTCATTTCCTAGAACTGGAGCAGCCAAAGACGCAGGCACTCCCCCTCGCTCTCACCATCCCCCCCCCCCAGTTTCTTCTCTCTCTCTCTCTTCTCTCTCTCTCTCTCTCTCTCTTCTCTCTCTTTCTCCTCTCTCTCTCTCTCTGTCAGGGAAGTGATGTTTATGTTGTGGATTCTTTCGGGAGAGAGAGAGAGAGAGAGAGAGAGAGAGAGAGAGAAAGCGGTGGGACGGTTGGGGAAGGGGTGGAGAGGGGAACGAGGGCACGTGAAGAAGAAACAAAGGTACAAAGAAGCTATGAGGAACACAGCAGACTTCCAGTCTCACAAGTCTCACAACAGACCAAAGCACTGAACGTCACTCACCGCCGGTACGTGCCCAGATGCTGATGCTGTTCACGGGATATGTCCTGCCCAGGTCCACCTGCCACCAGGGGTTGAGGTCGTCATTGTCCAAGGTGTGGATACAGTTGGTGGGATATGCACCGCTGGTGTCTCCATTGGCCGCCCTGCTTGATGGCCTTGGTTAGAAAACTTGCTACTCTGACTGTATGTCTTTCCTGTGGCCACGTTGACTGTGAACACACACACACACACGCACGCACGTACGCACGCATGGACGCAAGCACGCGCTCGCATGCACACGCGCACGCACGCACGCACGCACATAACGAATGCACCCCAAATGGCACTTGTTCCCCGGCATGCGAGAGCAACAAAAGATATGTCATTGCAAAAGATATATATATATATATATATATATAATTCTGAACAATTATATATATATATATATATATATATATATATATATATACATACATATATATATATGTGTGTGTGTGTGTGTGTGTGTGTGTGTGTGTGTGAAACAGCTATGGAAAATAGGGCAGTACTTATGGGTAAATAATATAGCCAACAGGGCAGTACTTACGGATAATGATTAAAGGGAACAGGGCAGTACTTATGGGTAACAGATCTACGCAGTGGGGCACTTCAGGTAACAATCATGGGCAATAGAACAGTAGTTACATGGAACAGTTATGTGTAATTGGGCAGTGCTTATGGGTAACAAACAATCATGGGCAATAGAACAGTAGTTACATGGAATAGCTATGGGTAATAAGGCAGTTCTTATGGGTAACAAAGGCAATGGAACAGTAGTTACCTGCAACAGTTATGGGTAATAAGGCAGTGCTTATGGGTAATAATCATGTTCAATAGAACAGTAGTTACATGGAACAGTTATGGGTAATAGGACAGTGCTTATGGGTAACAATCATGGGCAATAGAACAATAGTTAACGGAACAGTTACAGATAATAGTGCAGTACTTATTGCTAACAGTTCTAGGCAATAGGGCAACAGTCATGGGTAATAGAGCAGTAGACCTTACGGGCAACAGTCAATGGCTACAGGGGAATATCTACGGGTAACAGTCATATGCAACAATCACAATCGAATCAAGAAAGCAACAGTCAAGAGCAACACTGACGTGCCACAGTCATAGGTGACAACAGACAGGGTAAGAGAATAACAGTCTTGGGCAACAGAGCAGCAGCCAGAGCACGGAGGAAAATCATCCGTTATGGTGTGCCAGTCATAGTCAGCAGAGCAGCAGTCAGAGCACTAAGGGAAGTCACCCGTTATGGTGTACCAGTCATAGGTAACAGGACAACAGTCATGGACAACAAGACAACAGTCATGGACGACAGTCATCCATGACATAACAACATTCAAATGTAACAAGACAACAGTCATGGGCTAGAGGACAACAGTCATGGGCTACAGGACAACAGTCATGGGCTACAGGACAACAGTCATGGGCAACAGTCATTCATAACATAACGACAGTCATAGGCGGCAGGACAACAGTAAAAGGACAACAGTCATCCATTAAATAGTAACAGTCGTAGGCAACAGGACAACAGTCATCATTAAATGATAACAGTCATAGGCAACAGGACAATAGTCATGGGCGACAGTTATACATAACAACAGTCCAAACTAACAGGACAACAGTCATAGGCGACGGTCATCCATGACATACCAGCAGTCCTAATTAACAGGACAAGTCATAGGCAATAGGACAACAGCGCATATGCATGTGTACATATATGTGTGTGTATGTCTTGTATGAGGGTATATACGTATGTGCGTATGCGTATGCACATGCGCGTTTCATGTGTGCGCGTGTATGTGCACACGCATGTGGGTATCGATGTACACATGTGCATATGTGTATGCGCATGAACGAGCGCATGTACGTATGTACGTGTGTACGTGTGTGTGTGTGTGTGTGTGTGTGTGTGTGTGTGTGCGTGCGCGCGCGCGCGCGCACGCGCGCATGCATATGCATGTGCACGCACGTGTGTGTGTGTGTGTGTGCGCGCGCGTGTGGACATGCGCGCACGCGCGTGTGTGTGCGTATATATATATATATATATATATATATATATATATATATATATATATATATACACATATATATTTGTTAAAAACAGAATGTAAAAGGAAGTTTTAAAATCGACAGCTCTGTTTCGAGCGCTGGCTCTCCTCAGGATGGTTTTGGGTTGTCTACTGCCGGTGTTATATGGCCCAATGTCACTGTTTTACACGGGCAGATTGGCTGCACGTGTTGTTCGGTTTTCCGGTTGTTTGCAGTTCAGGGTGCGTTTGCTGACAACGATTTCCATTTGTGCCTGCAGTTGTTTACTATTTCTACTTTAGTATTTAGAGTTGCTAAGTGTGGTTTGCATAGTATTAACCATTTTTCTGTTGACATAGGTTGCATCTTTTAGAAATGTTGTATGGTGATGCCATATATATATATATATATATTATATATATATATATATATATATATATATATATAGAGAGAGAGAGAGAGAGGAGAGAGAGAGAGAGAGAGAGAGAGAGAGAGAGAGAGAATACTACTAAAACGCCTAATAAATTTTTTAAAGTGCTCAACCCCTTAGGGAGCAACATCTGTTAAAATAGTATGGTAAAGGGAAGTTTTAAAATCAACAGATCTGTTTCGAGCGCTGGCTCTCCTCAGGATGGTTTTGGGTCGCCTACTGCCAGTGTTATATGGCCTAATGTCACTGTTTGCATGTGCGGATTGGCTGCACGTGTTGTTCGGTTTTTCAGGTTGTTTACACTTCAGGGTGCGTTTGCTGACAACGATTTCCATTTGTGCCTGCAGTTGTTTTACTATTTCTACTTTAGTATTTAGGGTTGCTAAGTATGGGTTTGCATAGTATTAACCATTTTTCTGTTGAACATAGGTTTGCATCTTTTTGAAATGTTATTGTATGGTGATGCCCTTTTTATGATTTCCAGGATATGTTATAGTTTTTATTTTTTTGTCTTTAAGTCTCCAAATATATTTGCTCAGTTCTGTTTGGTTTTTGTATTTTCTTTATTGAATGACTGTTTATGGTTTGCATATCTGGTTTTGAAGTGATTTTCAGTGATCCCTATGTATGTTTCTTTTTCATTTTCTGATGTCACAGTGGCTTGGTATACAATGTTGTTGTAGAGGGCATTTGTTGCTTAAGGGACACTGTTCTTTTTGTAGTACAATTGCAGGATTTCCTTTCTTCACCCTTCTTTGCTGTGTTGCTTTTCATTTTGTTGGATGAATCAATTATATTTTTAAGGTTAGGCATGCATGAATATGATAGTTTGATGGTGTTCTTGTTGAATATTTTGGACAATTTGTGTAAGATGCAACCTATGTTCAACAGAAAAATGGTTAATACTATGCAAACCATACTTAGCAACCCTAAATACTAAAGTAGAAATAGTAAACAACTGCAGGCACAAATGGAAATCGTTGTCAGCAAACGCACCCTGAAGTGTAAACAACCTGAAAAACCGAACAACACGTGCAGCCAATCCGCACATGCAAACAGTGACATTAGGCCATATAACACCGGCAGTAGGCGACCCAAAACCATCCTGAGGAGAGCCAGCGCTCGAAACAGATCTGTTGATTTTAAAACTTCCTTTTACCATACTATTTTAACACACACATACACACACACACACACACACACACACACACATATATATATATATATATATATATATATATATATATATATATATATATATATATATATAATGCTGAACAATATATATATATATATCTCAAGAATACCACTAAAATGCCTAATAAAAATTCTTAAAATGCTCGACCCCTTGGGGAGCAACATCTGTTAAAAATAGGATGACTGACTGACTGAAACCAATTTATTGTCAGATTAACTCAAAGTTGTACTGACATTTAAGAAAACATTATGAACAGAATACCAACGTTTTTTCATTCAAAGCAAAGAAGCATAATTAACACACAAAATACGCGCGCACACATACACATACACACACAAGCGCACACACACGCGCGCGTACTCACGCATATACACACACATACGCGCGTGCGTGCGCGCGCGCACACACACAAACGTACGCACTTACATAAATACACAAATACACACATCTCAATACGAACACACCATGTGTCCTCACATACACACACATACACACACGCGCGCGCGCACACACACACACACACTCATACTCGAGCACTCGTGCACACATGCATTCACTCTCATAAACGCACACATACACACACACACATACGCGCGCACACGCACATACACATCCACGCCCATTCAGGATACGCTTCGGTGTTTGCATTCCGATCTGTCGGAGTGTAACAGCAGGGGCCCAGAAATCCACCCGTCGGACATCGACACAAGTCTGGAGCAAGCTATAGACAAAATTGACACTGGTTTTGACACGGGAATGGTTAAAGGTTATGTCGTTACTCTGACAGAGCGACAGGTGCAGAGACGATTCCGAGATCCGCACAGAAATCGAGCATTTCGGAAGGTCGTGTTCCATCAAACGGGTGATGATATGAGTGTGCTGCTGTGTGAATCAGACGACGTCGTTCTAGAATATTCCTGCGATCCGTGGTCGGAAGACGATCGCTTTTTTCTGGTTTGGCAAGCAGAAAGAAAGACATGTCATCAGAGGAATGTCTTAAATTGTCCTGCATTTGGAAAGGAAGACGCATCGGCAAGACGAAGCATGCAAAGACCCAAGCATGTGCTCTATTGCGGCTGCACGCTGTCCACGGACTGATCCAGTTTTACCTGGGGTGACCATCGTCTACAGAACTGACAGTGAACACCAGTGACATTTTCTCGTTCACGATTTCGTCACGTAAAGTGAAAGAAAAGGACATTGCTGTGAATTCCATGTTAATGAAATCGAAATTGAGTCGCGTTTTTGTTGTTGTACATCCCGCCAATTTGCTTAATGGGCTTTACAGCCTAACAGCATTAAACTTCGTTCGTTCATTCGTTCGTTCGTTCGTCCAAACATCAAAGTAATATGCTTATAGACGAGATAATTTCTACATACACAAACATAAGCAAGCGCGCGCGCACACACACACACACACACACACACACACACACACACACACACACACACACACACACGCACGCACGCATGCGCACGCACGCACGCACGCACACACACACACACACACACACACACACACACACACACACACACACACACACACACACCCATGCCTTGATGTAAAAAGTAATGATGTGCTTATTCAGTGTCCCATCAGTAAATAAAAATTTTGACTTTGACTGACTTTGACACCACACACACACACACACACACACACACACGCACACACACACACACACACACACACACACACACACACACACACACTGAGAGCCCATGTATACCGGTATTCAGAAACACCAGTTCTGTGTGACTACATGCATATCCAATACATGGTAGTCAAGGATCAATTAAGTATGGAACTGGCTGATATATTACTCGTAAGAGTCGAACAGCTTATGGGTGTATATGGATTGGGGAAGGGGAGAAGAGGGAGGAAGATGGGGGGGGGGGGGGGGGGGGGGGGGGGGGGGGGGGGGGCGGGGGATGAAAAAGCCTTGCTCTACGTGCAAATTAGATGCCGAGCCATACTGATATAGAATATGCCTAGAATAAGATTTTAACATTTCAAAAATTCGCGAATTGGTTAAAAAAAAAAAAACTGTTAGGGGAGAGGGAGGCAGTGAGAAGGGGTTGGGGCGGTGGATGAGTTAAAAATACCTTCCAAGTGGATGAGATTTAATAAGAGTAACAGCCAACATTGCCAGGCTCTAGCCGTTCTCATAACTGGGATTAAAAACACTTGACAAAGTCAACGGAAGCTTGAAGACTTCATCTTATCATGAAAGAGGCTGAAAGTGATTTTTTTGTACTAGTACAATCAAATAAAAAATGAGGGATATCGAGAGTCTGACCACATGCACAAGCAGGTGCCGGTTTTAAATACTTACCTAACCAACCATTAACCCGCAGCCTATGTACAAGGTTACGATCTGGGATTGGCCCTGGAGGATTACAACATTTGCTTGTTGGTTTAGTCATATCCCATCTGTGCTTCCGAGCTGAATCTTCAAGGTATTGTTTCTGTCTTATGTTCCAGATTTATCTTGTCAGAATGTGGATACCTTCAGATGAAGAAAGAAGGATATCACAATTCAAAACATCAGATTTATTTCTCGCAGCTTTCTTTGCATAAAAGTCAGCTAAATCATTGCCACGTAAACTGGAGTGCCCTGGAACCCATAACAGAGTTACATCGATACCCCGGGTTATTAACTGATGATTGAGAAATAAGATCTCACACACCAAGTCTGAACGACTAGATTTTGATTGACAATGTAGAGCCGTAAGCGCTGATTTTGAGTCGATAGTATAAGTATTTGTCTATGTATAACGGGCATGTCAAGTGTAAAATCTAGTGCTTTCAAAATGGCAAATAACTCTGCTGTAAATATAGAACATCCTTTCGTAATATGGAATTTCTTTCTAATGCTAAGCGCTGGTATTACAAGGAAGCCCCCAACATCGGAAGAATCTAAAACACACACACACACACACACACACACACACACACACACACACACACACACACTCACTCACTCACTCTCTCAAACACTCACACACCAAGGCTTGCACGCTCACGTCTGTGGACTCACTAATTAACACGCCTGCATCACTCCACAGATGAACGCACTCCAGACGCACACACGTCTCCTGTTTACGCGGGGGGTCGTGAGAGAACCAAAGTTTCATCTCAGTTGACATGTGTTTGATAATTTGTGTCTGCTATTGGAAAGGTCCGGTATGAGTTTGCTCCAGTCTCTAGGAGTTTTCACTGTGTTGGCCTTGAGATTATTCCAGTGTTTGTTTGGTTGGTGATGTTTTTTGCTCTTCCCTTAAGTCCAAATGTGCCACTTCCTCTCTTGATGTTCAGATCTGAAAGATGGTCCATGGTACAGTGGCTTTGCTCTTGCTTGCTAAACTGATTCTTCAGATTTCTTATCACATCAGATCTGCCAAGCAGTAATCTAGTTCTTATCGTTGCCTTGCCAGCCAGTGCGTCTGCTCTCTCGTTTCCTTTAACTCCAGCATGTCCAGGGCAGTACATCCATATGAGTCTCTCTAATGGAAGGCTGCGCATTAGTTCACTCCAAGCAGGGCTTCCAGTTCCATTGTTCACTTTTCTGAAGTAGGTTCATGGTGTCAGTCAGTATCATGGCTCATTGAGTTTGAAACTTGCCTGTGGATGAAAGCCAGAGGAGTGCTTGTGTCACTGTTTCTATCTCCATTGTTAGACTTGAAGTTTGTAAAACTGTGCGCGCCATTGTCTTCCTGAATAGTTCGGCCATTTTGCATCACTGTGTATCCCCAGCCTGACTTACCTTTGGTGACAGAACCGTCAGTGTATATTACAGTGTCATCTTTTGCGCCAAAGTCTTCTACCTGCATCTTAATTTCTGCGTTGGTTTTGTGTCCATTCTCGACAATGTCTTCCAAGTTCTGGAGCGATGGCAATTTGATAGAGATGTTTCAAGTGGCCTGGATGCTTTTCCCATTCCCTTGGTTTCTTTGAGTTCTGCTAACTGGCACACAAGCTGTATATGTGTCTTCTGCCTGCCCCCATCCATGATTTTCCACGTCCTAGCCGAGTGCCTTTTTGTTTCCTTGACCGCCGCATGAAGTGGGTTTTGGGGATTTTCAAGTGCTCTGGAATATGCCTCCACCTGTTCTAGCTTGTGTCTTGCCTGCATTGAAGAAAAGTCGAGCAGGTATTGCATAGTTTCAACTGGTTGAATCCTTCGTGGTTCCCAGG
>JADBJO010015343.1:39944-44070 GCA_016801955.1 Conus betulinus
AGTTGGGAGAGAAACCGACGGAACAGGTGCGCTCAGAACGACACCAACGCTGTGCTCAATAGAGATTTCACTGCTAGCTTGCTGCATGAATCCGGCACCAAGCGCGGACGCGCCTTCGCGCGCTTGTGCGAATGTGTGTGTGTGTGTGTGTGTGTGTGTGTGTGTGTGTGTGTGTGTGTGTGTGTGTGTGTGTGTGTGTGTGTTGTATGTGAAGCCTGTGTGCATGCGTGCGTGGACATGTGCGTGCGCACGCGTGCGTGTGTGTGTGCGTGCGTGCGTGCGTGCGTGCGTGCGTGCGTGTGTGTGTGTGTGTGTGTGTGTGTGCGTGTGTGTGTGTGTGTGTGTGTGTGTGTGTGTGTGTGTGTGTGTGTGTGTGTGTGTGTGTGTTCACGTGTGTGTGTGTGTTTGAGACAGACAGTCAGACAGAGATAGAATCAGATTCAGAGAGACAGAGAGAGATAATGTCTTATCCAAAACAGGAAATTGGATTACGCGTCTTTCTTTTCACGATCAGAACAGGCCACTCCTGCCATGAACACACAAATATTGAAGGACAAAACGGACAGCTTTGGTTCACTCGCTGAATGCTGTTTGGTCAGGCAAGTGGATCGCCACAAGAAAGGCACGCGAGGAAAGCTGGATCGAACAACAATGTGAGGACATCGAAAAAACCTTCTGGGCAACAATAACTCAGAGACTGCTTTCAAGATTGTGACAGACTGGCCAACAAAAAAAGTCAACTCAGCATCATGCAGGACAAGGACAGCGACTGTCTGACACAGCAAGAAGACGCCATTGAAAGGTGGCCTGACTATTGCTCTGCATTCTACAGAAAACAGAGCACAGGAGAACCAAATGCGCTGATAGTACAGGATTCATCAAATGAGGACGACTTTCTCATAGTCCGTCAAGAATTATAGCTGCAGTGAAATCGCAGAAATACGTGAAGGCTGCAGGCATCGATAAAATCACCGCAGAACTCTTGAAACATGGAGTTGGATAATGTGTATCTTGACTACCGTCTGCAACAAGGCTTGTGAGTGATCCACGCCACGAACGTATCCGTAAACATTAGTCATTACACTCGCAAAAAAGAAATACGCGAAGGCTGCAGGCATCGATAAAATCACCGCCGAGCCCTTGAAACATGGAGATGGGTATTTTATATCCTGACTACCGTCCACATCAAACTTTGACACGCTTGGGAGTGATCCACGCCCGCGAACTTAATCATTAGTAATTTTACCCTCGCAAAGAAAGGAAGTCTCCAAACATTTTTAGTACTATTGCACTATTCAGCCACGCCAGTAAAGTAATGCTCAGATTCATTCTGAATAGATTGGAACTACATACAGACACTATTAATGGTGGATTAGGTGGAGGAAGAAGTGCTAATGAACAGTATCCTGTGCCAAAAACGTCTCCGGTACTGGAGAGAGTTACACCACATTTTAAAAAATAAATTTTAAGAAGACGTTCAGAGGGTCTGGATGAGACATCTTGAGCCACAACAAAGAAATTGAAAATCAGGCAGAAGTTTTTTTGTCAGCACCATCCAGCAACTTTCACACCAAAACGACCAGTGCAGTGCTTATACGGGTGACACAGAGAATTTCTGTATACTTTGCTTTGAATTCGTCAGGGCTGCCTTCTATCGCCCTCATTTTTCAATATATTCCTGGAACGCATTATGACTGATGCAAAGATTATGCCAGCAGAGTCAGCATTGGAGGAAATACCATCACAGATTCTTTGATTCGCGCAGATGACATTGATGGCCTGGCAGGCAGTGAACAAGAACTCACCATGCTTGTTGAACGACTGAATGAAACATCAACAAGACATGACATAGGAATCAGCACTAAGAAGACCAAGTTGATGGCCAGCAGCCAAAAACATCACTGATAAAACTAGCCAGGGTCAGAATCAAGAATCTGTTCGACAATAACACTTACCCGGGATCCATCATTAGCAGTGAAGTTTGTAAACCAAAAACCATCTCAAGGGTAGCAAAAAGAACCCTAACAATGTCCAGATTAAAACATGTACAGAAGAAGAACATCTTCATAAAACATAAGATCAGGCTCCTGTTTGCACTGATATGTTTCCTCTTCTGTATTCATGCAATACATGGACCCTCAGAGTGGATCTGAGAGAGAAGGATCCAAGCCACAGAAATGAGATATTATGCAATGTACTCAACATCAGAAAAACTGATCTTATCACCAATCTTCAAAAGTGTCAAACTATCAGGCAGCACATAGGACGAAGATCATCTGACATCAGTCAGGAAAAGAAAAGTATTTGGTATAGCCACGTAACGAGATCCAGTGGTCTTGCTCAAATAATCTTCCAGGGAACTGTTGAAGGAGGGAGACGGACGATGGACTCAAACATTGCAGAGTGGACAGGGAAGACATTTGCAGAGACACAGGTCTTTGCATACAACCCACAGAACTGGTGAATCCTAGTGTTACCGCAATAACTCTTTACAAAGGTGTGTGTGTGTGTGTGTGTGTGTGTGTGTGTGTGTGTGTGTGTGTGTGTCTGTGTGAGAGAGAGAGAGAGAGAGAGAGAGAGAGAGAGAGAGAGACAGAGAGAGAGGGAGGGAGGGAGAATACAGGTGGTGGGGGGGGGGGGGTGCAACTTAGAAAATTCTTACAATTGAGCGGCCCGCCTGATGTAAAATTAACTTCTATGGAAAACGTTGCTTTGACTATTTCTAACATTCTCATACATTAAACCCCCCCCCCTCTCCTCTCCCCTGGTTTTTCTACAGATGATAACCACTTATGTTGTTAATTTCATAATCCATTCTTGATAACGGGAATGAGATTGAAAATGTGAACTGAAGAGGAAAACACTCTTTGAAAACTCGCTGGTGCTGATTTCACCCTCAGTTTACGCCCACAAATATAACACTTTATCTATGATAGTTATCAACACTTTGCTGACAATGTTCCATAAAGATGTACCCCGGCAAGTGAGTTAATCACACACTACTTTTTTAAAGCCGCACTATAACAGATGTACAACTAGTTGAGGGGAGACAGGAGACACCTGGAGTCAAACACTTGTTGGGACAGTATGGCCAAGACGGGAACAACAAGCTCTGTGCCATACTTCAAGAACTTGTCACATACTTCACAAGTTGTCAGGCTTCAGTCATCCTTAACTTTTTGTAGTGCAAGATCTTCTTGGTCAGATATTAATTTTTTTTCCGGTTTGTATCGTACACTTTTTCCACCTTTCTTCTTAAAAAAAACCCAACAAGCTTTTGAACTTTTGTTTCATAGTAGTTTAACAAGGTACGCTTTATGCAGTATGCACTGGAAAAGGTGCTCTCAAACACTTTCAAAGATACTTAGCTAGAAAACATATCAATAATTGGCATGCAGTTTTTCCAACATAGTTCAATGAAAAGGCATTCATGTTAAAAGTCTGTGGGACTGATAATCTATATGTGAATTGACTTTGCTGGGTTCAGCAGAGAACTGGAAATTATTCTTTTTTAAATGAAACAACAATCCACCTACTTTGGAGCTAGCAACTGCGATGCGAAGACCAAACCTAAGAGTAGGCAGACACTATGGCAAGGGAAGTAATTCCTTGAATGGCAATAACACATCTCAGGATAGATGATTGTAGGACAAAAGTAGAAATTTATAACCACCAGTTAAATAAAAAAAAGAGCTGATTTGTACAGTAATGAATGAGATGGTTCAGATCAAAATCAGATAGATGTAAATGCCCGAGTGAAATGACTGTACAAGGTGATTAAGACCAAAGAACAAATCATCGTCTATGTGGCAATGGCATAAACAATTACAAGACAATTCCAGAAAGAGGACAAACTATCGTCAACGTGAGAATGAAGCAAACCGAAACAGGACCAAATCAGGATTAAGACCAAAGGACAGACTGTCACCGCCTTCACAGTGAAATAAACCCTCACAAGATGCGTAAGACAATAGGGACAAATTTCCGTTAGTGTTTTACTGAAATAGCTCTCATGGAATAGTAAGTACGACAGTATAAAGCATTGTCTCTGTGACAGTGACAAGACTTCACAATATGATTAAAACCACAGCACAAGCTAACATCACTAACACGGTTGAAATACGCT
>JADBJO010015344.1:0-2500 GCA_016801955.1 Conus betulinus
CATACACAGACACAACACAACACCACACTACACACACCCCACCCACACACCCACACCCACACACACTCACGCACTCACGCACGCCACCACACCACACACACACACACAACAATCACACTCACCTTAATACACACCCATAAAGAAGACACACCACACCAACACCCACACCCACCACATACACCACACACACACACATTTCTTTTCTCTCTCTCTCTCTCTCTCTATCTCTTCTCTCTCTCTCTCTCACTACACACACACACACACACACACACACCCACACACACACACACACACAAACACACACACACACACACACACACCACGCAACGCACACACGCATCCAACGCATAAAACAGAACCCACACACACACCATAGGACACACACACGTACGCACACACAAGACCACACAAAACACAACACACAAAACCCACTTTCGGGGTAAAACACACACAACAACACACTGCGTCGCACAACACCCACACACACACACACACCCACACACACACACCACACACACACACCTCCACACACTCACTACGCAGGCGCACGCCTCACGCACGTACGCCACGCATGGGCACGCTGCACGCATACACCCACCCACCCCCACCCACCCACGACACACACACACAACACACCCCACTCTTTTCCCGCCAACCACGGTGTAACACCGGTTCTATGGTCTTATGCGCTGACGTCTAACCTCAAATCGTTGAATTTTTCTGTTTGTGAGGGGGGGGGGGGGGGGGGAGTGAAGGCGGGGGGGAAGGGGGGGGGGGAATAATATGTTGGAAGTTTCCCGCGGCCAGGCGTGGCAGAGGATGAGAAAAGGATGGGACTGGGAGTGTAAGCTGTGTGGTTAATAAGAAGTGGGGGGGGGTGGCATTAGAGATTCTGGTGTATGGGTTGTGGGTTGGGGGTGGCGATGGGTGGAGACTTACGATTCGGGAAGAGAGAATGAAGCTCCCACCACAGCGGAGGATGTTTGGACTTTTGTAGGCTTAGGTTTGTTGTCTGAAAAAATATGAAGGTTTTGTCCAGGGCGCCCTACTTTGAGATTTATTATGATAACCGGGTCCCTTGCATGCTGGTCTCCTCCTCTCCTCCTATCCTCCTCCTCCTCCTCATTCCTCCCCTCCCTGTCCTCCTCCTCCCTCCTCCTCCTCCTCCTCCTCCCCTTCCTGCCTCCTCCTCCTCCCCTCTTCTCCTCCTCCTCCCTGTCCTCCTCCCTCCCTCCTCTCCTCCTTCTCCTCCTTCCTCCCTGTCTCTCTGTGCTACGACACAGTGCCTCCCCACACACACACCAACTCTTACACACACGCGACGCGCGGGGCACGCGCGTACAACACACACAACACATACCCCGCGCGCGCGCGCGCGCGCGCAACACACACACACACACACATTCACACATTCACATGCACGCCTCCTTCACTTATGCCCATTTAAACCTCCTCCTTCAATTCCCCAGTTCAATCCTCCAGCACACACACACACACACACCACACACACACACACACACACACACACACATACACACCACACACAACGCGCGCGCGCGCGCGCGCGCGCGCGCACACACACAACGTACACCAACATCCACACACACACACCACACACACACACACACACTCATTCCCACCACCCCCGTCTCATCATCCCTCCGACTCTCTACAACTTCCTATGCATGCGACATACTTGATTCTAGTTTAATTATGAACAACATGTTCATCGTGACTTGTGTGTAACAACCTCTGTTTTCCCCTTTCCTTTACCACGCATTGCCAGGGTCAGGAAGATCGCCAATACTTCCAGGACATTTTCACTATCATTTGGAAGACTGATTGCCACGCTCATCCGAGCAGGAACACCAGAAAATCATCCAATTCAAAACAAGTCCTCTGGATATGTTTGTGTGCTTTACAACGAAATTGAAATAAAAATGAAAAGAATTTTGTCTTCCGACCCCAGACTCACAAGACGGACAGCTGACGTGTGTGCCCGCCCACCCCCCCCCCCCCCCCCCCCCCCCCCCCCCCCCCCCCCCCCCCCCCCCCCCCCCGCTCACAGAGGCATTGTATCCTAACAGCTGTCCTCCATATGGAGTGGTTAGCGTTTATTTTTCGGTACTTCTGCTGATTATTATCCCAAAGATGTGTATTTGTAATCAATGCACTGAGAATGAAATCCACCTGCAAAGAGAGGATATTTGACAAGAAAATACGATTACTATAATGAAAGACAGTAACGCCCCCCCCCCCCCCCCCCCCCCCCCCCCCCCCCCCCCCACGCACACCACCACCACCACCATCACCACCACCACCACCACCACCCCTCCCCACCAAATGAATGCACGCATTCCACAGTATTGTCTGTCTGCTTTTTCGTGCGTTCAATGACAACCGGATCAGTGCTTCTGTCCACTCTATCCCTGGTCACTCTGAGAAGAGAGAGAGAGAGAGAGAGAGAGAGAGAGAGACAGACAGACAGACAGACAGACAG
>JADBJO010015344.1:12500-17500 GCA_016801955.1 Conus betulinus
CGGGAGTGGTGGTAGAGGGGCTAATAGGAGGTGTCCTGCGTGTTGTTTCAGACAGGCACCACAGAACACATTCGCAGTGACTCAGCAGCGGTGGTGCAGCATTCCCTCTTGTGGGTTGTTTCATGACAACTTGATATCAACTGTTCATTGTAGATTGCTGATGCTGGGGCTACGTCAGGTTAAAGCTGGATGTTGCTGTGGACAGGGAGCTGGGATAAACGCCGTCGGAGGGAGTGCTAGTAAGATGACAAGGAAGATGAGACAGCGAGCAAAAAAAACAAACAATAGGGAAAAAAAAAACCATCTGTGCTAGTCTGCATAATCATGACAAGTTTAATGCAGCTTCAGCCAGTATGTAATGCACTTTGCAGATACTGTAATACTGAAATGGCATCTACAGATTCTTCCAAGACAAGTTTGAAACGTGTAAAGGAACGCTCAGAAATCTTTTAAAGGCAAATGTATGCACAGTTTCTATGAACTGACCGTTTAATATCAGCGAGTTCAATGTCGTTCTCAAGATCCCAGATCTTGGCTGCGAAAATCAGAATCGGCTCGATTTGTGACTGTGTTTCAGAAATGGATGCATGTAAATCTGTTGTATTTCATCTTCGTGTGATTTCGGTATCTCTGTAACTCCCCCTTTCTCTTTCCTGCAACATCAAAGTAATAGTAATACTTAATTTTTGTTGCAAAATACCTTCCAGACATTTATATGAACTTGCTTTTTTTAATGCCATCATTTCCATAAGACCACCTTTCTCCGGAAGATGAATGTTTGCCTATTCTAAACGCCATTAATTTTTGCTCGTCATTTAAAACTGTCATGCATAGTCGACCTGCTTCTCTATCTAAGTATTTGCGTTGATTCAAAAGACCAGTGAATAAATGAATAAGACAGCTGCGTAACATCACCATCAAATATCATTTGAAATAATTATTTCTATGGAACTAAAGTAAGTTGAATGCCATGCTTTTCTCTCTTTGACAAACTAATAGCTAGCTCGTTAACAAAAAAAAAAAAAAAAAAAATGTAGGGTGCTCAGCAGTTAACCTTGTTTACATCCCCTCGACATTCAAAACGATACAGACAATATCATCTAAAGTGCACACATGCCAATACAGAATTGTGAACCACTTTTAGAGCATGGTACAATTTGCTTTGACACCACTTTGGCCACAGTGTATTGTTTTCACTTAAATCGAAGGCTTTTTAAAAGTCAGCCAAGAAACGACTGGGAGTTCTTGAGCAAATATTTCTGCACTACTTACTATATTTCAGAAACATCAGTTGTACTGTTACCAGCGCTGGAACCAGCTTGTTTGTTTATGATGTTCTGGGTACAGACGGTTTAGTATGAGAGAGAGAGAGAGAGAGAGAGAGAGAGAGAGAGAGAGAGAGAGAGAGGAGAGAGAGAGAGAGAGAGGAGAGCTGTCTGTGTCAAACTCTTGCATCTGTAGCGAAGAATGAAGAACACTAGTGATTGTAAAGCACACGTCTACTTAGGCAGGAGAAGACACACAGAGAAGCAGCACTAGCCTCAACGCGTCTCGGCTGCTGACAGGCGCCATGACAGTCACGTGATTGATCACCCTGTGTGACGTTTATTGAGCAGGCAAAGCTGGCGGATTTGTTGGAGCTCTCAGGGCCAGCGAGGAAGACTTGCTTGCGGATTTGTCTCGGGAGCTAGACAGGCGCCAGCGTGAAGACTTGATGTAGGGCTCTCCTCTCTAGCCTCTTTCCTTGGAGCTCACGTTCGTCTCTTGATGTAGCGTTTAGCCTCTTCTTAGCCACGTCGCTCTCTCTCTCTCTCTCTCTCTCTCTCTCTCTCTCTCTCTCCTCTCTCTCTCTCCCTCTCTCTCCCTCTCTCTCTCTCTCCCCCCTCTCTCTTGGCCTTGGTGTGTGTGGGCGGACAAATCTGTGGCGGACCATTGTATTTCTTGTTGTTGTTATCGTTGTTGTCGTTGTTGTTTGTTGTTGTTGTCGTCGTCGTCGTTGTTGCTGTTTGTTTTGTTGTTGTTGTAGATGTTTTTGTTGTTGTTGCTGTTGTTGTTGTTTGTTGTTGTTCTTCTTCTTCTTCTTCTTCTTTTTTTTTCTTCTTCTTCTTCTTCTTCTTCTTCTTCTAATTTGTCGTCGTCGCTGTTGTTGTTTTTTTTGTTACTGTTGTTTTTGTTGTTGCTGCTCTATTTGTTGTTGTTGTTTGTGATGATGATGTGCTGACAGTAACAATAATAATAACAATGAAAATAGTTATATGAAAATGAACAACAACAACAACAACAGCAACAACAACAACAACAACAACAACAACAAAGAACAGCTCGAATTACACCCAGAAAAGCAGGATCGAAACATTGTTTCCACAGTGAGAGAAGTGAATGGAAACACAGTTTTCACAATGAGAAGTGAATGGAAACACTGTTTTTCACAGGGAGAGAAGTGAATGGAAACACTGTTTTCACAGGGACAGAAGAGATGGAACACTGTTTGAATGAGAAAGTGAATGGAAAAACTGTTTTCACAGGGAGAGAAGTGAATGGAAACACTGTTTCCACAGTGAGAGAAGTGAATGGGAAACACTGTTTTCACAGGGGGAGAGAAGTGAATGGAAACACTGTTTTCACAGTGAGAGAAGTGAATGGAAACACTGTTTTCACAGGGAGAGAAGTGAATGGAAACACTGTTTCCACAGTGAGAGAAGTGAATGGAAACACTGTTTCCACAGGGAGAGAGAAAGTGAATGGAAACACTGTTTCCACAGAGAGAGAAGTGAAGATTCAAGGAAACTACAGTTCAGAGAACGTTAGTAAGATCCAACTGAGTTATGGGGAGCCGGAGGGAAGGGGGGGGTGGGCTGGACGGAAAAAAAAAAGAGAGAAATGAAAGAAGGAAGAACGGAAAGAAAGGGATGACTAAAACTAAAGAAAGGTTACATAAAAGAAGAAAATGAATGAATGAATGAATGAATGAATGAATGAATGAATGAATAATTAATTAATTAATTAATTAAAGATGGAAGGAATATAAAAACTAAAAAAAGGAAAAAAAAGACAGAAAAAGCTAAAAAAAAAAAAAAATTACCAGACAGACAGAGAAAAGAAAGAAAGAAGGAGGAAAGGAAAGAAAGAACAAAAACAAACAAAGAGTAAAGAAGAGACAGAAGAAGAGACAGATAGAGGAAATAAAAAAAAATAAAAAGGAAAGAAAGGAGAGCAATTTGAGAGGTAAAGGCACAGATCGAACAGAAAAAGAAAAAACACAGACCGACCGCGCGGACAGACTATAAGCAAACCGACAAACAGACTGACCAAAAAAAAAAAAAAAAAAGAAGACAAAAGAAAACAAACGTCAAAGAAAGACAGACAAAGATAAAGAGAGAGCCAAAGGCGGAAAGTCCTGATTCGTTGACCTTGAGTCGGGGTAAACGTCTTCTTGTTCTTTGACATCTCCAATGATATGTTGCTTTGGCCTCTGCTCCTCTTCTCCCTTCTGCCCAGATCCTCTGCTAAGAGCCCTTTTTTTTTTTTTTTTTTTTTGCGTCTTCCGGATGTGTTGTCTCTTTGTCAAGAGATGACTAACACCAACGCTCTGTTCAGGACCAGAAAGCTGGCTAAGCCCAGCCTTCTCGGTGAAGAATTTGACCATGTACGGGCAGAGAAGTAGAGAAGGATAAAACGCTTTCCCTTCTAACACACTTGTTTCTACGTAGGGATTCTCCAAATCATGTCTCGTACTTCCGTTGTTCCATGTGTCACTCGACAGTGTTTCGACGTGAAACACGCACACCGAACAAAGAAAGAAAGAATGAAAGAAAGAAAGAAAAGAAAAAGAAATAAAGACAGATAGAAAGAAAGAAAGACAAAAAGAAAGAAAGAAACAGAAACACAAAACAAACAAACAAACAACAACAACAACAACAAAAAACAATAAAGAGCAGTGAATATTTTGAGCTGTTTCATTCAAGGCATATCATATAAAAGAAACAAAAAAACATATAACTTTGAACGATGAGTGTTACGAAGCTGTTGTTTCACTCGAAGCATGTCACACGATACAACGCCCACGACAACATTCCATGTTCGGGCAGTTGTTTCGCACCGTTACCTATCCGACTAGTGCACAAAATCATTGAACTGTAGTCATTAAATCGTAGCTGTTTTTACATGATGGTGTTTCTTGCGTTCTTTCCTTTTTTTTTTCACTCTCTCTTTTCTTTCTTTTTTCTTTCTTTCTTCTTTCTTTCTTTCTTTCTTTCTTTTCCCTTTCTTTCTTTCCTTTCTTCTTTTCCTCTCTTCCCTCCTCCTCCTCCTCCCCCTCCTCCTCCTCCTCCGCCTCCGCCTCCTTCTTGTTTGTCGTCGTCGTCTTATCGTCGTCATCTTCGTCGTCGAAGTCGTCGCTGTCGTCGTCTATTTCTTCTTCTCTTCTTCTTCTTCTTCTTCTTCTTCTTCTCTTCTTCTTCTTCTTCTTCTTCTTCTTCTTTCTTCTTGCTCTTGTTCTTCTCTCGTTCTTCTTGTTCTTCTCGTTCTCCTCCTCCTCCTCCTTCTCCTCCTCCTTCTCCTCCTCCTCCTTCTTCTCCTCCTCCTCCCTTCTTCTTCTTCTTCTTCTTCTTCTTCTTCTTCTGTGAAGAGTCATTGGGACTCCAAACTGAAGAAACTGTTCCTCCTACTTTCGTTAGTTGTACGCTAAGGCCAGTGCCTCTGCAAATAGTTTCCTTTTCCATTCTGCAATGTTCAGTTCACCGATTTAGCACCGTCACTGGATCTTGTTACATGGCTATACCAATGTAGGGTCTTTTTTCACCGATGTCAGAAGAACATCATATGATCCGATACGTTGATTGACACTTTTGACGCACCGTTTCCTTAGATATATGATCAGTGTGTTGGATGTTTAGCATCTTTCATCCTCTTCGGTTGCAATTCTTCCTTCCAGATCCTCTGAGAGTGTTCATGTCTCTCAAAGCGTAAATATAGATGGTGTGGGTCATTGCAAGCAGAAA
>JADBJO010015344.1:22500-27500 GCA_016801955.1 Conus betulinus
GCATGCGTGCGTTATCTCGCAGTTGTTGCCCCACCCCCCATGTATGTGCGTGTGTGTGTGTGGTGTGTGTGTGTGTGGTGTGTGTGTTGTGGTTGTGTGTGTGTGTGTGTTACGCGCGCGCCCGGGTTCGCGGGGCGCGCGCGGCGGGCGCGCGGGCACGCGAAGCGACCCCGCTTGTGCGTATGCGTGTATGCTTCCAGATCAGTTTTTTTGTTGTTGTTGTTGTTGGTTGTGCTGGTTGCTTTAATCAGTTTACCCTGTTCCGTTGTCGACACCTTTTCATCCAGTGTCTGTCCTGTGTTGATAATTTTCATCCTCTGAGGTTGTCCCCATGTCGAAGACAACACTGTAGCCTGGTGTCGTTCTCGTGTGTATCAAAACTTTCAGCCCATGTGTTTAGTGTTTTGTGGCAGTGCCAACAAGTCGGTTAACACTGCTGCTGTGTCTGTTTACCACTGTTCACAAGCCACCAATGTGTGTGTGTGTGTGTGTGTGTGTGTGTGTGTGTGTGTGTGTGGTGTGTGTGGGTGGTGTGCTGGTGTGTGTGTGTGTGTGTGTGTGTGTGTGTGTGTGTGTGGGGGTGAATATTCTTGAACGAACTGTCGTTTGATTTCACACAGCACACCACCTTACTCATCATCCGTTTGACTGGAACACAATCCCTTCCGAAATACTTTTTGTCTATCTAGCTCTGCTCCAGACTTGTTGTCGATGTCCGACAGGTGGATTTCTGGGCCACTGCTGCTGTTGCACCTCCGGACGGATCGGGGTGCGAGCAACCGAAGTGTATCCTGAATGGGCTGGGATGGGTGTATGTGCGTGCGCGTATGTGTGCGTGTATGGCGTTTTAGTTTATGAGAGTGAATGCATGTGTGGACGAGTGCTCGCGTATGAGTTTGTGTGTGTGTGTGGGTGTGTGTGTGTGTGTGTGTGTGTTGTGTGTGTGTGGGTGTGTGTGTGTGTGTGTGTGGTGGTGTGTGTCTTGGTGTGTGTGTGCGTGCGTGCGTGCTAACGCACGCGCACACCGTTCGTGTGGCGTGTGTGCACACCAACATCTGTTAACATCACACGACTGTGAAGAGCTCCCCACTTCAGTTTTGTTTTTTTTTTTGCTGTTGTTGTTTTAAAATCAGTTTACAACCCTGTCCCCCGTGTCGACAACCTTTTTTCATCCCCGTGTCTGTCCTGTTGTTGATACTTTCAACCTGAGTCTGTCCCTGTTGAAGACTAATGTGTAAGCCTGGGTGTCAGTCTCGTGTGTACCCAGACCGTTCAGCCATGTGTTCAGTGTCTACTGTCAGTGCCAACAAGTCGGTTTACCCTGCTGTGTCTGTGCCTACCACTTTTCACAAGCCCACCAATGTGTGTGTGTGTGTGTGTGTGTGTGTGTGTTGTGTGGTTGTGTGTGTGTGTGTGGTGTGTGTGTTGTTGTGTGTGTGTCCCGCCGCGCGCGTTGCGTGCGGGTGTGCGTACGTACGTACGTATGTATGTACGTGCGCGCGTACGCGCGCGTGCGCTCGCGCATGTGTATACCACAATGTACAACATCAGGAAACTATGAACGCTCCTCCCAGATCATTTGTTGTTGTTTTGTGTTGTAGTTGTTGTTGATGTTGTTTGAAATCAGTTTAACCCTGTCCCGTGGTCGATACGGTTTTCCATCCGTTCGCCTTGGCCAGTGTTTGATTACTGTTTAGCCTGAGTATCTGTGTAGCCTGGTGTCGGTCTCGTGTGTGTGTACCAAACCTTTCAAGCCAATGTGTTCAGTGTCGTTTTATTTTGTGTCAGTTATTTCCCTCTTTTCTTCCGATCGCGGCTCGTTTCGACCGCTCTTTTTCGGCTTTCGGCTGTCTCTCTCTGTCTGTTCTCTCCGTCTCTGGGATTGTGCAGTTTTGTTTTTTTATTTGTTTTCAACAAAAAAAAAAAAATAAAAAGATAGCCCCCCCAACCGCCGGTCGATCTGCTGTGCTCTGGTTCTGAAGCTAGCCTGTCTGCTTATGTACATCTGCCCGTCCAGCCTGCCGCTGGATCAAGGCTCGCATCGAGTTATATTGTTTCTGTTTCCCGCGTCATGCATCACCCATCCACCACATTAGTCTGTCTGTGTGTTCAACTGAACAAACACGTAGTTTCTGCATGCAGTCTCGGACCTTTTCCCCTCATCTGGCAGCTTTATCCGCTGTGCTTTTTTTTCTTTATAAACTACTTACGTAGAGACAGGAAATTTTGCGAGAGCTTTGCGGTGGTGCAATGGCATTAGTGTTAGTGTTCCGCCCGCTGTGCACGCGAGCGACCTAATGAGGGTTTTTTCATTTTTTTTATCCTATCCCGGTAAAGGTTTTTTTTTTTTTTTTTTTTTTTTTTTTTCTTTTTTTTTTTTTTTTGTCTTACACACCAAAATGCTCTTGTTCGCCGTGTGTGTGTGTGTGTGTGTGTGTGTGGTGGGTGTGTGTGTGTGTGTTTGTGGCGCGTTTCTCTCTCTCGCTCGCTCATTAGATAGAGAGGAATTTTTTTTTTTTTTGTTTTTATTTGGTACTTAAAAAAAAAAAAGAAGAGTAAAAAAAGAAAAAAAAAAAAAAGTGTTTTTTTCATATCTGTACAGCCAGACAAGAGAAAGTCAGCGAGGAGCGCCCAGGTTTGGCCTTGCATGAACAAGCAGCGGTCGAGGGCCACGGCTGGCCGCCAGTGCTGTCCCCCTCCATTGGACGAGGGCCACGGCTGCGTTTTGATTGGAGAAGCTCCAGCGAGTGAATAAAAATTTTCGTTGATGGTCGGTAGCGCCGCAATATAAAGCGGCGGTCAAGGTCGGGGGCGTTTCACATATTTCAGTCCCCCCTCAGTTGACGAGTGAACAGCGAGCATGTCTGGACGAGGCAAAGGCGGTAAAGGTTTTGGGGAAAGGGCGGCGCCAAGCGTCATCGGCAAAGTGTTGCACGCGACAACATCCAGGGTATCACTAAGCCAGCTATCCGTCGTCTGGCGTCGTGGTGGTGTCAAACGTATTTCAGAGCCTCATCTATGAGGAGACCCGTGTGTGCTCAGGTGTTCCTGGAGAACGTTATCCGTGATGCCGTCACCTTACACCGAGCACGCCAAGAGAAAGACTGTCACGGGCTATGGACGTCGTCGTCTACGCCTTGAAACGCCAGGGCCGCACACTGTACGGTTTTGGAGTTAGACACCGCCGTCGGCAGCCCTTCTACCAGTCTCTTCACCGAAAGAAAACGACCACAAACAAAAAGCCCTTTTCAGGGCTACCATTACTTCCCCAAGTGTGCGGGGCATTTTCGTTGCAGAGTTGGCTGGTTGTGTTGTGTGTGTTTGAGTGTGTGTGTGTGTGGGTGTGACACTGACTCCAGTGCATTGACACATGGGTGAGTCTTATATTTTCTCACTATTAACATCACTATCACTGTTACAGCTTGCTTGCTTGCTTTTTATTTTGTTTTGCTTCTACAGCATTTAGTACCTTCGTGACTAGTACGTACGTTTGTTCCTCTGAACAGTACTTTACAGCCTGTAGTACCTTTGACAAACAACCAAACTGGACATGAACTACACACGCAAAAAGCTGCAGAGGGTAACAACACACAAACTAACTTTGATTCAAGACTGGCACAGCCTTTTCCATCTCGAATGCAGTCCAGTTTACGTATATGTTTTCATACGTCATTGCCTATACGGTTTCGTTGAAGTGCTTTTTTTATTTCATTTTATTTTTTTAAATTCCATCGTAGCGCGAAAAAGCACCACACGGCAGAGAAATGATCGGACCGTAGATCAGTACACTACTGTTCAAAACACCCCACCAATGTGTGTGTGTGCTGTGTGTGTGTGTGTGTGTGTGGTGTGTGGTGTGTGCAGTGTGTTGTGTGCATGCGTGTGTGTGCATGCGCGTGTGCGTGTGCGTGTGTGTGTGTGTGTGTGTGGGCACACCAATATATGTTCCCAGATCAGGTTTTGTTGTTGTTGTTGTGTTTTAAATCAGTTACCCCTGCTGTGTCTGTCTGTCCTGTGATGTAACTCTGTGCATGACACTGACCACCTCGTGTCTCTTCTGTGTTCTGTTGTGTGTGTGTGTGTGTGTGTGTGTGTGTGCGTGCGCCGCGCGCGCGCGCGCGCGCGCGTCCATGTCTACGTACGTGTGCCTGTGTGCTCGCGCGCGTGTGTGTGTGCGTGTGTGCACACCAACATCTGTCAACATCACGAAACTGTGAACAGCCCTCCCATTCGTTCTGTTGTTGTTGTTGTTGTTGTTGTTGTTGTTGTTTGTTTTAAATCAGTTTAGTCTGTCCCGTGTCGAACCTATTCATCCCGTGTCTGGCCAGTATTAATACTGTTCAGCCTGAGTCTGTCCCGTGTTGAAGACTACTGTGGAGCCTGGTGGTCATCTCTCGTGTATACCAATGCTTTTCACCCCATGTGTTCAGTGTCTTGTGGCAGTGCCAACAAGTCAGTTACCCTGCTCTGTGTGTGTGTGTGTGTGTGTGTGTGTGTGTGTGTGTGTGTGTGTGTGTGTGTGTGTGTGTGTGTGTGTGTGTGCGTGCGCGCGCGCGCGCGTGTGTGCGTGTGTACATACCAATATCTGTCAAACATCACGAAACTGTGAACAGCTCCCAGATCATCAGGTTGTTGTTGTTGTTGTTGTTGTTGTTTTAGATCAGTTTTACCCTGGCCCATGTTGACGACCCTTTTTCATCCCGTGTCTGGCCGGTGTTGATACTGCTCCTCCTGAGTCTGTCCCGTGTTGAAGAGACTACTGTGTAGCCTGGTGTCAGTCTCGTGTGTGCCAACACCTTCGGCCCATGCGCTCGCTCAGTCTGTGCTGTCAGTGCCAAAAAGTCGGTCAGGGCGGCAGTCAGCACGACACTGACGAAACCGTTCTTGGTAATGATGTGTACTACCCGAGTGTCTTTTCTTTTCCTTTCTTTCTTCCTTCCTTCCTTTGTTGTTCTTTTCTGTTTGTTTTTTTTAATTTCTTTAATTCCACCGTTAAAAAA
>JADBJO010015344.1:42500-44069 GCA_016801955.1 Conus betulinus
CACACACACACACACACACACACACACACACGGCGAAAGAGCATTTTGTGTAAGACAAAAGAAAAGAAAAAAAAAAAAAAAAAAAAAAAAAAAAACCTTTACCGGGATAGGATATGAACCTCAGTCGCCCGCGTGACAGGCGGAAACACTAACCATTGCACCACCGCAAAGCTCTCGCAAAATTCCTCTACTACGTAAGTTTATAAAGAAAAACACAGCGGATAAGCTGCCAGATGAGGGAAGGTCCGAGACTGCATGCAGAAACTACGTTGTTCAGTTGAACACACAGACAGACTAATGTGGTGATGGTATGCATGACGCGGGAAACAGAACAATAAACTCGATGCGAGCCTTGATCCAGCGGCAGGCTGGACGGCAGATGTACATAAGCAGACAGGCTAGCTTCAGAACAGAGCACAGCAGATCGACCGGCGGTTGGGGTGGGCTATCTTTTTATTTTTTTTTTTTTTAAACAAATAAAAACCTACAACTCTCTGCACAATCCCAAGAGACGGAGAGACAGACAGAGAGAGCCGGCGAAAGAGCGGTCGAAAAGCGAGCGCGATCGGAGAAAGGGAAATAACTGACACAAGACACTGAACACATGGCTGAAAGGTGTTGGTACACACGAGACCGACACCAGGCTACACAGACTCAGGCTAAACAGTATCAACACTGGCCAGACACGGGATGAAAACGTATCGACACGGGACAGGGTAAACTGATTTCAAACAACATCAACAACAACTACAACAAAAACAACAAACTGATCTGGGAGCTGTTCATAGTTTCCTGATGTTGACATTGTGGTATACACATCTGCGCGAGCGCACGCGCGCGTACGCGCGCACGTACATACATACGTACGTACGTACGTACGCACACCGCACGCACGCACGCGCGCGCGGGCACACACACACACACACACACACACACACACACACACACACACACACACACACACACACACACACACACACACACATTGGTGGGCTTGTGAAAAGTGGTACACAGACACAGCAGGGTAAACCAACTTGTTGGCACTGACAGTAGACACTGAACACATTGGCTGAACGGTCTGGGTACACACGAGACTGACACCAGGCTACACATTAGTCTTCAACATGGGACAGACTCAGGTTGAACAGTATCAACACAGGACAGACACGGGATGAAAAAGGTGTCGACACGGGACAGGGTAAACTGATTTAAAACAAAACAACAACAGCAACAACAACAAACTGAAGTGGGAGCTCTTCACAGTTTCGTGATGTTAACAGATGTTGGTGTGCACACACGCACACGAACGTGTGCGCGTGCGTTAGCACGCACGCACGCACACACACACACACACACACACACACACACACACACACACACACACACACACACACACACACACACACACACACACACACACACACAAACTCATACTCGAGCACTCGTACACACATGCATTCACTCTCATAAACACACGCATACACGCACACATACGCGCACGCACATACACATCCACGCCCATTCAGGATACACTTCGGTGCTCGCCCATCGCCACCAGTCTGTAGGCAA
>JADBJO010015345.1:0-5000 GCA_016801955.1 Conus betulinus
ATGATTTCCTCGTGTCTCCCTTGTGTCTCTCTCTTTTTCACTATAAGGATAGCCTTCAGGGGGAACAGCCGGTTTGCCAGACGAGCTGTACGTTTCTTTTACTACGTACTCTCTCTCTCTCTCTCTCTCTCTTCTCTCTCCTCTCTCTCTCTCTCTCTCTCTCTCTCTCTCTTGATTTTCTGTTCCTCCCTCCTCTCCTTCGCGCACTTCTGGTATCATCCTTCATACTTATTTTCGTCTTTCGTTTCAAGGATGGTTCCCGGAAGATGTCCGAGCTTTTTTTTTTTTTTTTTTTTTTTTTTTTGTAAATGTATATAACTCTTGTATCTTGTTGTGAAACACAGTGTGAGAGTGTCACTGCACCAAACACTAGTACAGAAATAAACCCTGACGCGCTGTAACAAACGCCAAAACATTAAAACCAGCAAATTAATGTCCATTGATAGCAATACATCATACAGACCCGCATGGTGCGTGAGAGATAAAGGGAAAAAAAAAAAAAAAAAAAAAAAAAAAAGGACCGCCTTAAAAAAAAAAACAGGAAATACATCAGCCTACAATATCCATAAAAAAAACAGAGTGCACACACACACAAAAAAACAGTTGTTAACTTCCGGTTATGAAACACCCCGGCTTTCTCCATATTCCGGAATATCGAAGTCAACAAAGTCAATTAATAAAACTGTCAATGTGACAATTATTAACAACCATCCTTTCACATACCACACTATCAATATCATATTATTCAATATCTCAATCGACACGCCTCAAACGGTATGTACCCAAGTGGGACAGGATGATGCCATAAATAAATCAACGAAATTATCCACAGGGAATTGATAACATAATAAAGAATTACTGTTTTCTCCAACGGCATATAATGAATGCCAAACGATTCAACAACAACAACACCGGAGAGTGGAAGCGCTCGCCGCTGCTGAATACGAAACAGTATTGGGTCAACCCCGATATGATATCATAATCCAATTATAAAACGAATGACCACTGTCACTACCCTGAACTCAAACAGCGCAGTATCACACCAAAACCGATAGCGATCGAAAGCAAATGAACGGCGAGGCCATATATAGTAACGAAGACCCAGACAACGGAGCGACAGGACGGCGCCCCCCTGCTGAGCTGTACGTGACTAGGCATACGCCTAATCAATTTCAACTTGCAACCGAATCACTGCACTAACTTAAGAATAACACAACAAATTTAAAGACTACCTATTCCAACTTCCAATCATAATCACAAAAAGAAAACATGATGCATTAAATGTATCAATGCATAACACCGCAAATATTCATCAACTCAAACCACCAATGTCATATAAATCACCAACTTCACACAAACAACCATATACCGTTTCCTTTCCAACTACAATAGTCACCTTCACACTCCCTCTTCCCCCTACTCGAAGTCAAGCACACCACCATCCCCCGTCCCCCTCCCCCCCCCCCTCCCCCATTATCGCTTTGGCGCAACAGGCATCCTTCATATGAAAAAAAAATAGGGAATACGAGATGATTTTCTTCTCCAATCAAAAGAAAAATAATAGACAAAATCCTATTATAATCCTCATCAATTTTCATATACAAACTTATGGTTTGACTCAATAATTATCGGAATTTAAAAACAACACATATTTTTTAAATTCATTTCCAACAAACGACGGAAACACAATGCAATGAAAACAACCACCACCGCACATACCTGCATTCGGCGCGCGCGCGCGCGCATGACGATAACCCCTCGCCCGAAACAGTAGCGCGCGTCAAGCGTATGACACCTTCCTCTCACTCCTTCCCCCCTTGTCTACAAGCCGGCGCGGTTTACGGCCCCGTAGATCCTCTGTTTTTTTCGGTTTTTTTTTTTATACTAAACTGAATCGCGCTTCTGACATTTCGCCTATGTACAAACGACGCGTTTCGATCCAGAATCATCTGCCTCTAACTCCCTTCTTCAATGAACAACCTGCCCTACACTTCTCACCTGGAGTTACGATGACCAACGAAGACAATACAGGGCAAACACCCGCCAGAGCAACTCCAGACCGGGAAACCCTCGTTCCCTTGAAGGCGTGGACACTGGTGGTAGACACCGACTCACCGATAACTTCTTCTTGGAATCCCGAGCTGTCACAAGGACAAAACTGCCTCACCAAACGCTGGATCAGAAGACTGGACTTCCGCCTCGAGCCAGGAGTCGCAAACAACTGAATCAGACAGTGAAAAAAACAGACGACACTTACAGTTGACAGACACCATGAAACTGACACGGCCACACCCTGACTTCGACCAATCATCATTAAGTTGCCCAGGGAACGTTACGACAAAACTCCAGACAGGGGCATAGACAGCGACAGTCGTATACAGACTCGAAACACCAACTTATCAGAAGACCAATCAGCAATAATTACCTAGGGTTACGAGACCACAGTTCCCAATATGGGAACAACTGTGCATCGGCACAGACTCTGGATTATAAATCCCTCCAATCATCAATCGATAACCACCAACAACAGCTTGTACACAAGACCAAATATGGACACAACAATATACAAGCACCAATCTCTAATAGTTGGTCAACCAATCACCCCATAAATCACCAAGGCAACAGACCACAAAATCACAAGAATGGATACAGCCAAATATAGGCACAAAACTTCACCCTTTGGTCGATCACCTACCAACAATAACTCGACCAAAACACACACACAAAAATAAAACACGCATCGTAACTCCCAAATATCGACACGGGGAAAAAGAAAGAACTGACCGCTGTAATAACTCCGCCTTACAATATGCGCAATTACGTCCCTTGAATGTCCGTGCATGCATGACCCCACCCCCCCCCCCCCCCCCCCCCCCCCTTTTGATCTTGAAAGTTCAACTCTTTGACAAGTGGTTAATATATAATGACAGAAGAATTGTTAGCCTGCACTTGTTCATCCCCATTGCTTAATTGTTCAAATTTAAACGCTTAAGTACAAGAATCTGTCAAGTGTTGCATGCCACGTACAGTGGTAAGTCTTGGGTACCACGTACAGTTGTCAGTCTTGGGTACCACGTACAGTTGTCATTCCTTCTTGGGTGGAGGTCACGTACAGTGGTCAGTCTAAGGTGGAGGCCACGTACAGTGGTCAGTCTTGGGTAGAGGTCACGTACAGTGTTTAGTCTTAGTGCCACGTACAGTGGTCAGTCTTAGTGCCACGTACAGTGGGTCAGTCTTGGGTGCCACGTACAGTTGTCAGTCTTGGGTACCACGTACAGTTGTCATTCCTTCTTGGGTGGAGGCCACGTACAATGGTCAGTCTTTGGTACCACGTACAGTGGTCAGTCTTTGGTACCACGTACAGTGGTCAGTCTTGGGTGCCACGTACAGTAATCATTCTTAGTGTCATGTGCAGTGGCCAGTCTAGGGTACCACGTACAGTAGTCAGTCTTGGGTGCATGTACAATGGTCAGTCTTGGGTGCCACGTACAGTGGTCAGTCTTGGGTACCACGTACAGCGGTCATTTTTAGTGCCATGTACAGTGGTTAGTCTTGGGTGCCACGTACAGTGGTCAGTCTTGGGTGTATATACAGTGGTCAGTCTCTGGTACCATGTACAGTGGCCAGTCTTAGATGCCACGCGCAGTGGTCCGTCTTAAGTGTAACAATGTACGGTGGTCAGTCCTGGGTGCCACGAACAGTGGTCAGACTTGGAGGCCACTTACCTAGACTGGTCCCTGACGCCAAAAGCGCTTGACTGTGGATCGATCATCACTGAAAGAAGTGTGGATATTAAAGATATCGTAAAGACAATGAGTGATGTTATTGTGCGCATTTCAGTCACAGTGGAACACACGCTCTTAAACTGAAACATACTGTGCAGCTGGTGCCTTCCTGTAAATATACCGACTTCATCGTATTGTTCTTATCATCGTATCCCTGCTGAACTTCGAAAGTTAGTATATGTCTTAAATGTCTTGAAAATTAACGCACATCAATGATCATTCATTTGCAGGAAACGGACACTTTATATGACTTCAATGATTTGAAAATTAAACCATCAGTTATTATTCTACATCCAAGTGCCAGGGAACTGAGAAAGTATATGACTTAAATGATTAAGAAATTAAAGCACAACAAGGAAACAGAGGGAACCAAAGCCCAGTCATGTTGGCAACACTCACCTTCATTCCCTCAGCCATGGCTGTCCCGGAAAAATTCGCGGGCCTCTGGCCGGAGTGTCTGTGGCCGTTGCCATGGCCAGTAGCCAGGACTGAGAGCTGGTCTCAGGAGGTGACCGTCCTGGCAGACCTCTGCATTCACACTGCAGCCGGCGGCCTGATGATGAAGAGAAATGAACACAGGCAGGCCAAAGTCTGTGCCTGTGTCTTCATATTCATTACTTATCAAATGGTCACCCCACCCCGAAAATTAACAATTTAAGGAAGGAACCGTAACCCTCTTCTTTTTCGCTATGCTGATAAATACAACTCTATTTGCCCACCAGCACAAGTGTTGCATCTTTGTCATTTGGAATAAAACAAAACTGGAGAGAAAAATGATGAATGTGGATACTTCGAAAGAAAATATTTCGTCCTGCTTTTGTATCCACTTTGCACTTGTTATTTTTTATTTTTACCCATTAAACGATTTTCACACTTACTTGACTTAACAGTAGCCAATAAAAAAATACCTATCAGCAAGTATTTTTTATGATTATAGCTATCGATATTCCACGCCAACTGGAGACATATTTCTTTCCAGAAATATCTACCCAAGACTGTGCAGTAAACGAAACCATGAGTTTACCACCGTTGTAGAAATATTTCCTTCCTTTTATTATAACAACGATGATAATAAATTCATTTTTAACAGATATCAATGTACACTGGAATAAAAAAGAAAACAAAACAAAACTCATGTGATTACATGTACTCAAGACAAAAGATATTTTCAGTCCATACAGTCGCATGGAATTTCTGGACAATTCCAGTGTCTGC